>PVKP010028828.1:0-29681 GCA_004027715.1 Plecturocebus donacophilus | reverse complement strand
TGTGCATGTGTCTTTATAATAGAATGATTTATAATTCTTTGGCTATATACCCAGTGATGGGATTGCTGGGTCAAATGGAATTTCTATTTCTAGGTCCTTGAGGAAGAGCCACACTGTCTTCCACAATGGTTGAACTAGTTTACACTTGCACCAACAGTGTAAAAGTGTTCCTATTTCTCCACATCCTCTCCAGCATCTGTTGTCTCCAGATTTTTTAATGATCGCCATTCTAACTGGCATGAGGTGGTAACTCAATGTGGTTTTGATTTGCATTTCTCTAATAATCAGTGATGATGAGCATTTTTTCATATGTTTGTTGACCTCATATATGTCTTCTTTTAAAAAGTGTCTGTTCATATCCTTCTCCCACTTTTGGATGGGCTTGTTTTTTTCTTGTAAATCTGTTTTAGTTCTTTGTAGATTCTGGATATTAGCCCTTTGTCACATGAGTAGATTACAAATTTTTTTTCCCATTCTGTTGGTTGCCAGTTCACTCTAATGATGGTTTCTTTTGCTGTAGAGAAGCTCTGGAGTTTAATTGGATCCCATTTCTCTATTTTGGCTTTTGTTGCCAATGTTTTTGGTGTTTTGGTCGTGAACTCCTTGCCTATGCCTATGTCCTGAATGGTTTTACCTAGGTTTTCTTCTAGGCAAAGGTTTTTATGGTGTTAGGTCTTCTGTTTAAGTCTTTAATCCATCTGGAGTTAATTTTAGTGTAAGGTGTCAGGAAGGAGTCCAGTTTCTGCTTTCTGCACATGGCTAGCCAGTTTTCCAAACACCATTGATTAAACAGGGAATCCTTTCCTCATTGCCTGTTTTTGTGAGGTTTGTCAAAGATCAGATGGTTGTAGATATGTGGCATTGCCTCTAGGGCCTCTGTTCTATTCCATTGGTCTATGTCTCTGTTTTGTTACCAGTATCATGCTGTTTTGATTAATGTAGCCTCTTAGTATAGTTTGAAATCAGGTGGCGTGATGCCTCCGGCTTTGTTCTTTCTGCTTAGGATTGTTTTGGCTATGCAGGCTCTCTTTTGAATTCTTATTTTTATTTATTTATTTATTTTTTTGAGACAAAGTCTTGCTCTGTCACCAGGCTGGAGTAGAGCAATGGCACGACCTTGGCTCACTGTAACCTCTATCTCCTGGGTTCAAGCGATTCCCCTGCCTCAGCATCCTGAGTAGCTAGGACTACAGGTGCATGCCACCACACCTGGCCAGTTTTTTGTATTTTAGTAGAAACAGGGTTTCACCATGTTGGCCAGGATGGTCTCGATCTCCTGATCTTGTGATCCACCTTCCTTGGCTTCCCAAAGTGCTGGGATTACAGACGTGAGCCATTGCATCCAGGCAGTAATTCTTAATATAAGAAGCAATTCATAAATTTTGTAAAAGGCAATCCAAAATGTATAATTTCGATTGTCTTTTGCAAGATTTGCCACTTAGTTTTCAGTTGCATATGATTACAGCATGTACAACTTGAAACTAAGGCACATCTCAGAAGGTTCTCCTGTCCTGTTCTGTTCTGTTCTGTTCTGTTCTGTTCTGTTCTGTTCTGTTCTGTTGTTCTGTTCTGTTCTGTTCTGTTCTGTTCCATTCTGTTCCATTCTGTTCTGTGTTTGGGCATCATTCCCTCAGTCACTTCCTTCATTCTGTACTTCTTACCTCACCAATAGAAGAATTTCCCTTTAGCCATCCTGGAAATATCACAAAGTGATGGCTTCCTCTCAATGATGACAAGGTCAAGATTTTGGCAAGAAATTTCAAGGTTGGGCCACAATTTAAATAGTCTAGCTAAATAAATTAACTCAGCCTCTAAAAACAAGCCTGATGAAAGGCCAAAGGAATAAAAATATGTTTGAAAACAATTGAATGTATTCTTAATTAAAAATGTGATTGTATCTCCCTTAGATTTTTCTTTCCCTGCCAGTAAACAGAATATTCAGGCTAACACGTTCTTTTGAAGACATGGCAGATGAGACAGGAATTGCCACCTGCTGTTCCCTTGTTCTTCCTAAGGTTACAGTCAGTTCCTGCATTGCCCGTTGCATCCCACAGGCTTCAAGCCAGGACAGCACTATCACTCTGCCATGGGAATTTGTCTCTCTTCTTGTTTTCCTACCACCATTTCTTTCTCTTAATTCTTCATTATAAGCAACTACTTTAGGCCTGAAGCTGACTAAAATATCTATACTGGAAAGAGTGTCCTATGTCAATAGTTCTTTGATGTTCTGGAATGCTACACTGGAGGTTTTTGATACTATCTTTCTATCACTGACTCTTTTGACAACTAGATTCATGCTAAATTCACAAGGTTATAAAGCATGATAAGAATACCCAGAAGTTTTCTGGGTATGTGGAACTGTAAAAACAACAGTATTGTTATTATTATTATTACTATTTGTCTCTCTCTGTTTATGTTAAATAATTCATATGTGCTAATAAAAACCCACTAGTGATCAATAAAGGTTTCTCTGAATGTCAACATTTTTCAAGCAAAGTTTAACTGGCTTCTAGGAGATAAAAAGCAAACCTTCCTCACTCCTCCAAAGTCACTGTAGAATTACACTTGAAGTAGGACCTTGCAACCGACATCCTTTTCCTACAAAGCCAGTCTTGTTTGCCAATTGTGATTTACAGGCTGTGTCTGCTACAGGGAGCTGCTGGACACATTAGTGCAGGTATGCTTATGAAAGGATGCTGCTGTCTGGCATTAAATGACTTTCCAGAGACCCATCTCATTCAGACCTACAGGAACTGTTCTCCCTGAACATGATCTGTCAATGTATAAGCCATTCTTCCATCCATTCTGAAGGGAAGAATCAAAAATATAATCTTGCCCTCTGGTCCCTCTGTAAATCCTGATGCACCATTAAAATCTGCTGTTTTATACTTTCTGACTTCTTTTTGGTTAATTCCCTTCAAGTATTTCCAATTGTAACTATAATTCTACATTTGGGAGTGATACAGAAATAATGGTGGTAATAATGTTCAATTTTGTTAGTGTAAATTATTTATAAATTGCTGTATTTTCTATCTACAATATGTTCATTATTCATAGATATTACCAATGAAAGTATAAATTGAGTTTTTTTGTCCATTTCAAATACAGGTTTTAGTATATTTACTAAAAGCCTTACATTCTCTATATAACATTGAAAGTTGCCAACTTAAAATCAACCTTCACATTTCTAGCATATGTTTCCATTGTAGGCAGTAGTGCAACTCATAGCTCTACATTACATGAATCAATAAATCTAAAAATCTTATATTTGGATTCAAGTACAAATAAGCTTGCTTAAATATAAGGCAGAGAATAAAGCCTTCTGTATAGTTATAATGTTTGAGAAAGGATCATTAATATATTTACTTACCAAGGAAATCTTTAAATTATTTAGCCAATATTTTATAAAAAGTAGCACTTGTAAAAATTAAAACAAAAGAAATGTAAATGAAACAATATTAAATATATATACACAAATATATTCTCTTTCAACTAAAATATGCCATTCCACTTAATTTCAAGAAAAATGTAAAATAGTGTCCCTAAGCCTGAAAAGATGACAAGGATATCTGTATCCAGAGATACATGCCACATGAAAAAGTAAGAAGAATATTGTAGTTTACATAAATGATTAGCACAGAAGTGTGGACAAATGAAATCTCTTTACTCCCTAAAATGGAATAAAATAATGATTTACATATGAAAGTCACTGTACTCAAAAAACAAAAAGGAAATCCAATGGTTATTTAAACTAGTTGTATCATCTTCCAGAATTTCTTGTCAGAGGATGAGCTTAGGATTGGATTTTGGCTTTGGTTTTGGATTTTGTATCTCTGTGGTCATTGGAATTTTCAGTTAAAGGCTCACATCTCATGAATTCCACTACTATATTATTTTATATACGTAAGCATTTTGCAAAATGTTCCTTCTTACTTTCAAATATTTTGTATAAAAGTTGACCCAACTGGATTGCTGTATTTATTCAGTAGGGATAGATTTACTTATATAACCTTTTACATTAAAGACATATATACAAGATTTAAAGTGACATAAAATAGGTTGAGCCATTATTCCTCATCCTTTCCAAATCTCTTTTTTTCAATATTTGATGATCCCAGCCATTCAACCACTAACTCTGAAATAAAATTTACAACACTGAATTCCAAGGAAATATTGTCAACACATCTACCATTGCTTGTAAAAAAATAATTTATTTTCTAAATTGACCCATATTAGGACAAATTTACAAATATTCCTGGGTTCAATTCAATACAATAACTTTTCAGTGGTTCAAAGCATGGCAGAGAACATTCAAAAGAGAACTATGATTGGAAAATATAACAAGAACATTTGCAAATCATAATGAGCTTACTGTTTCCATGCCAGCTTCTGAATCTGGAAAGTGTTAAAATAATTTTCTCATAATTTATTTCTTTCCATTGTGTTATATCCATTCCCTTTTCTCAGACAATATATTCAGTACCCAATGAGTAGTATATTCATTAAGGCTACAGAGAAAGGCAAGGGTTAAATAAATAAGAACATCGAATTAATATCCAGGCCTAAATGTTTTAGCAGAGCCAAAAAATCTGTTTAATCATTCAAGTCAACAAAGGTTAAGATAATAAAATAAACTTCTAAATGCTTTCCTTTTCTGGAACCTAATCTGTCTTGCCAAAGATGTTTTTAAGATGCTATCAGTTTTGCATAGTCCCAGCTGTTATGAAAATTTACTCGAATACACTAGGAGGAGAAGGGAATTTTATGAAAATAGTGAAGCAGAACTCCTGGGTGGCTTACTGAAACTGTGAGAGCTTAGGACTCATTTAAAACCAGCTGTTGGCTGATGATGTTGAGACCAATAACCACTAAATCTCCTATTTATCAGGGCTCTGTGTTATTTGGCAAGGTGATGGTAACCAACTGATTAGAAGATTAATATATAATCAAAAGATAACTTTATGATGTTTTTTCATTTTATTGCCTGTTTCATTAATAAAGTTGCCATAATTTCAGAAAAACATCGTATTCTGTTTTAAAAACTCATTATTAAACACTAAAACAGCTTTGCTTATTTTTAATGCTATGTTTTTAAGTCACTAAGATAGAGAAAAGAAATATGAGCCATTATCGTCAAAGCCCTGGGTATCACTGTGATTCCAGGGTTATGGTTCATGCTGAGGGCAGAGGCCCTTATAAACTGGGCAAACAAAAAGCCCTCTTTAATGATGAAGAAAGACAGTGGTAGCAGTAGTGGGTGCAGATGACAATGGGAGAAGCATTAAAAGTCTTGAGACTTTTACAGTTGACACTCAAGTTTTGTTACTGATAAAGAAGTGAAGTTCAATTTTTTTGCAGAGACAATAAAAGTGGAACCAACAAAATAGCATTTAGGTTATGTAAATACAGCATTATGAAGAGCAGAAAACAAACTTCATCCATCTGGTTATCCTGAAGAAACAATTACTAATGGCAAGTATAAGCAGGATCTTGAAATGCAATTTAAAAAAAAAATTGTTTAAGACTGGTGTGATAATATATACAATTTTCAAATAGGTGCTATTGAGTTGAGAAGTAAAACCTGTATTATAACAAGGTAATTGGGTGTTCTTACAATCCTTGGAGGGTAGCCAACATTGCGCTGCCTCTCTTTGCTCCATATAGTGAGTTCTAAGGTATTACTCAGTGATATATAGGTTCTAGGGTATTACTATGTGGCAATCATGCATCCACTCATTTTTTGGGGAGTATTACTACATGGCATTCATCCATTTGTTTTCTGTTGGGTCGACAGTGCATGGATTGTATAAACTGAGTCTATCACAATTGCAAAGAAAAAAAATCTACCTATTTGTGTTTGTGTTCCCCAGCTTTTTCAATATTATTCACAGAGGCATGGGATTTTCAAGTTGAAAGGGTTCCTAACAGCCATCTGGAGGCAGCCTGATATTGCAGAAAGAGAGCAGTATTTGAAATTGGTGTGAGTCCAAACACTGTCTTTTGGTAAATGTATGTGAAAGAACTTGAAAAAGTCACTTAATCCTCATCAGGAAAAAAAAAAAAAGTTGGCTGTGTACAGTGGCTCGCACCTATAATACCAGCACTTAGGGTGGCTGAGGTAGGCAGATCACTTGAGTACAGGAGTTCACAACCAGTCTGGGCAACATGATAAAACTTCGTCTCTACTAAAAATACAAAATATAGCTAGGCATGGTAGTGTGTGCCTGTAGTCCCAGCTATTTGGTGGACTGAGACAGGGATCACCTGAGCCTTGGGAGGTTGAGGCTGCAGTGAGCCATGATTGTGCCACTGCATTCCAGCCTGGGCAACAGAGTGAAACCCTGTCTCAAAAGAAAAGAAAGAAAAAAATGAAAAGAAGGGAGAAAAGGGGGAGAAAAGAGAAAGAAAAGAAAAGAGGGAAGAAGGAAGGGAGGGAAGGAGGGAAGGGAAGGGAAAGAGAGAGAAAGGTCACATTAATATGTGTTCTGCCTACTTTCAGAATTACTTTAGAGGATAAATGATAGAACATATGGCAAATGTAATCTGTAAATACCTAGGTTCAAATTCTGGTTCTGCCACTGACTCATTATTTTGGACAAAATATTTAAATTTTCTAAGTCTTGGTTTCCTCATCTATTAAATGAGAATAATAAAAGTAAGTATTTCATAGGGTTGTTGAAATAAAGTGTGACATCGTAGAGTGATTGGCATATTTTAGGAATATAATAAAAGTATTTATCCTTATTGTTATTATTTCAAACACAGGTATTTCTGTCACACCTATCATTTCACATTAATGTTGATGACTTTATAACAACTACCTTATTGATAGGGAAGCAGTCTTGTTCACTGAAAACAGCACTAACTAGACGCTGAGAAAGTCAGGTTTGAATCCTATTTCTACCACTTACAAATTGTGTCAACTTGGGCAAATTACCTTACCCCATATTCCTCATACAAAATATTAGAAGAATAATCAGGTATGGTTTGTTGAGAGCTTATTACAGATTTTTATATCTTGATCATAATCACAGAGATAGTGGTAGAGTTAGAATTTGATCCCTGTCCAGCCTGACTTGAGCCCATGTGGATAATCACTTTACTCGACTGCATACACTTTTCCTATTTTTCCTACCTGATAATCCAGCTCTCTGGACTACAGTAAGGCTTAGAGATGATGTGTGCAACTTACCTAGAAAAGTATCCAGTATGTTGTAAGACTAAGCTATCAGCAATTGTAACTATTATGTGAGGTCTTATTTCCTAGTCTAACTTTCTTATTCAACCTAGGAATCCCTGACAACTTTCTTACAGCACTAAACACAGGTCATGCAATCTCTCCTTAAATACAAGGTAAAGTCATAGCCTCAAAACTTTGCAAGACAAAGCTATGAGGATAAAATAAAAAGAATCAATTATTTATTAATTTATCTATGCATAGTGATTGACAGTATAGTTAAAGCACTATCCCGACCATAAGCCTAAAGGCCTAATGAAATGCAATATTTGGAAAAATTAAGATTAGTGGCAAGTCGGCAAGACATCTCCCCAAGAATCAAGGTGGGAAGTGCAATTCTTATGCAGGATGCATTCATTTGTGGAAATCTAACACTCAATGCCTCGTAGAATAAAACCAAATGACATTTGTGGTTGTCATACCTAAAACTGTAGGCTTGAAATTGATTCAATGTATACTGACAGAAAGTTAATGCTGAAAAGTTAGCCCACTTTCTCCTGCATTAAATCATATGCCATCAACTGTATTTAAAGACGGTCAATTTTCCTACCATTTACCTTTTAACTTCTTGCAATCTGACTTCCACTCTCACTACTTAACAAAATGTATTCCTCTAATAGCCCATGACTCCAAACAGCAAATTCAAAAGCCTTTTAAAGACCTCATCCCCAAGGCTCTTTTTAGTGAGAACATTATATTGGCCACTCCTTTTTTTTTTTTTTTTTTAAGTAGTTTTCTCTGTAGTGTTCACACATCTAACCTTTAAATGCTTCTAGCTTTCAAATGTTCTCTCTTTTGCTGACACTCCTTCCTTCCTCATCCCATTCCTTAAATTTGGGTATTTTTAAAGGCTCTATTCTAGGGCAGTACTCTTCTTACTCTTTTGCCCACCATTTTTCTAATTCTAGGATTTCAATTCTCCCTCTGTGATAGTTCAGCTATGTAACAGTTACCTCCAGTTATGGCACTGCCTCAGAATTCTAGTCTCATGTTTCTGTTTGTTACACTATTCCAATGAAATATCTCATAAATTCAATATAATTAAAATCCATCTTTTCATTTATCCTCCCAACTTTCTTCTGACCTATTTTATCAAGCATCAACCCAGAAACTTTAGCCCCATCTTTATCTTCTTATTCAACTTTATCCCCTATATCCAATTAGCTTTAAGGCTTGTGTTGAATTTTCACCTGAGCATCTTTCCATTTCACTTCCTGTTTTTTAAAAAAACTTAACCTGACTACAACTCCACCCAGGGTCACAGGTCCTCAATGTAAGTCCAATAGAGACAGAATCCATCTTTCACCCTCTGCCTCAAGACTCCTCTCTCACGAAATGCTCCCCTATCAGTGTCAGCCCTGATTTCCCTCTTTGTCAGTTCAGGTGTTTGCTTGGCACTTGTGGTAAACCTTATTGGCTGGATAACCTAAATTCCCTTTCAGCCCAATTCCCGTTGTCGATTTCAGCTATTGGATGACTGTGTGACCCAACCTGGCCAATGAGACATGACCAGAAGTCTGCTAAGAAATTCATAGGGTAAAACTTGCCTTCTGGAGTCAGACCCTTCTCTCTCTATTCGTCCTGCTGATATACACCTAGATGTGATGGCTGTACTTGAAGCAGCCTTCTTGCAATCATGAGACAAAGGCTAAGAGATTCATGGACTTAGTAACATCATTGAATCAGTAGTAACACAATTGAATTATATAAATGACACTATCAACTGCCTTCTCCAAACTTCTTATGTGAGAAAAATAAACTCATATCCTAGCTTTCATGGTGAAACTGGAGCTTTTGTCCATATTTTGGTGGCCCCTTTGGAATCTCTTTCTTGGTTCATCAATTTACCACTCCCCACCCCTCCCCACTCCCTAACCCCCTGCTAAAATTCTCACTCTGACTCTGACCTTTCAACTCAGGATGTCTCCTTGCCTCCAGTGATATCTGATGTTTCAGACTAAGTCAGCTCGCCCTTTCTGCTTATCTCTCCACTGAGGACTGCACATTTTCCTTACACCCTGGATTCTTATGACCTTGTCCTAAGTGAGTGACATAGTTTCCTGGTCTATTTGGTCACCCTGCTTTCAGTCTCTTCCAATTCTATTCTATAGTTGATACTACCACCAAATATATACACACACACATATATATATATAGTATATATACTCCCAGGTTCAAGTGATTCTCCTGCCTCAGCCTCCCAAGTAGGAAGGATTATAGGCACCCACCACCACACCGGGCTAATCTTTGTATTTTTAGTGGAGACAGGGTTTCACCATGTTGGCCAGGTTGGTCTTGAACTCCTGATCTCAGGTGATCTGCCCACCTCAGCCTCCCAAAGTGCTAGGATTACAGCTGTGAGCCACCATGTCCAGCCTCAAAAATATTTTTATAAAGAACACTTGGTTAAAAATGCAGATAGTCTCAAAATGAGATAAGCAGAGATTACTCAAACTTCTTAATGGCTCTTTAATGCCTACCACACTAGACATTCAAAATGCTCCATAATATAACTTCAATCCAAAATTTTTGGTCTATATGACACAATTTTTTACTTAACCTATTTATTGGCAAATGGAATATTATTTTGAGGGTCTTTTTTAAAACTTACTTTTTTTTTTTTGAGATGGAGTCTTGCTCTTTCGCCACGCTGGAGTGCAGTGGCAGAATGTCAGCTCAATGCAACCTCCGTCTCCCAGATACGAGCGATTCTGCTGTCTCAGTCTCCTGAGTAACAGGGACTACAGGTGCATGCTACTACACCTAGCTAATTTTTTGTATTTTTTAGTAGACACGGGGTTTCACCACGTCCAGATAGTCTCGATCTCCTGACCTCATGATCTGCCTGCCTCGGCCTTCCAAAGTGCTGGGATTATAGGTGTGAGACACCACACCCAGCCTTAAAACTTACTTTTAATTGACAAATGCAAATTATATACATTTTGTTATATATATATGTTGTTTTGAAATATGTATACATCATGGAACGGCTATATCAGGCTAATTAACATTTGTATTACCTCACATTCTTATCTTTTTTGGTGAGAACACAATGTACTCTCAGCAATTTTCAAGAATACAATATATTGTTTTTAACTGTGGTCACCATGCTGTACAGCAGACCTCTTGAACTTATTCCTCTTATCTAACTGAAAGTTTGTATCCTTTGATTAACATCTCCCAAAACCCTTCCCTACCAGCCCTGGGTCACCATCATTAAATGCTCTCCTCCTATGTATTCAACTTTCAAAAATTCCACATGTAAGTGAGATCATGCCATTATTTATCTTTCTGTGCCTGCCTTATTTTACTTAACATAATGTCCTTCAGGTTCATCCAGGTTGTTGCAAATGATAAGATTCCCTTCTTTTTAAGGCTAAATAGTATTGCACTGTATACATCACATTTTCTTTAATCACACATGGAATATTATTGTTTCTTAAATAAATCCTGCCATTGTCTACTTAGATAATATTGTTTATACCATTTCCTCTTCCTGGAATGTATAATGTCTTGCTCTTCACCATATCCTCTAAAGATTACCCATTTATCAAGTCCTAGCTCAAGTGTCCCCTCTTCCACAGTTGCCAGTCCTCATTTAACATGAAAGAATTTCACTTTTCTAGCACCTCTTGGTTTATCTATTTGAGGCATAAAACATATAACCACACAGTTTTCTTATTCAGGTAGTCATCAAATTATCAGCTTGAAAGCCATAATGATATAATAATATTTTATCATACATTCAACAAATACTTATTGAATCTTCACTATTCTATGTGACGGTGGTATGAACAAGACAGAGCAGAACCTTGCTTTCATGGAATATAGGATCTAAGGAGGGAGGGATGTATTTTATAGATAATGAGCAAGTAAATACATGGACAAGAGAGAATAATCTCTGGTTTAGATTGAGCAGTTAGAGAAGCTCTCTCAGAGGAGGTGATACTTGAGATGAAATCTCAATGATAAGAAGAACCCAATCACAAGAACAGAAGAGGGCAAATGAGAAGTTATTGAGTTGCGTGAAAGTGTGGTGTGTCTGAAGATCACATGGAGGACAGTGTGGCTGGAGAGGAGACTAGTATGAGATGAGCTGGTAGGGATGGACAAAAGCTAAGCACAGTAGGTTGGATTTCATTCTAATGTTTTACACAGAAGTAACATGATCTAATTTACAATGTAAAGTGATCTCTCTGCCTGCTGTGTAGGGTGATACAGGGTTAAGAGTGGAAATACAAAGATTAATTGGAAAACCCCTGGAGTAATCAAGAACATGAAAGTAGGTTGAATTTGGTGGTTAGTAGAAGAGAGAAATAAGTGGACACATTTATTGTGTCTATAATGTTAAGCACAGTATCTTAAACATTGTAGCTGCTCAATATATACTGCTGAATATATGTCCAAGTACTTAAAAATAGTCTCACATTCTTAATTTCTGTATGATCTTCAAGTTTTTCCTGCTTTGATTTACCTCTTATGGCTTAATTTATTCTCACTGGACACTTGGGGAGTCAAAGAGATAAAACTTCCAAATATTCAAGGAAATGGTATAGGTCTCACAACGGAAATTCACTTGACTAAGAGCTGACATGATGGGATTTGGAGTTCATATTGTTAATCGTGGAAAGAAATAAACTATTGGAAACATGGTAAAAAAGCATTATTTAAAATCTGCGATAGGATGAAAATGGACAAGGTATTCAAATACAAAAATCTACATTTAAGAAAAGAGCCTTTGGTCATCATCAGTTAAAACACTGTGCCTAAATAGAGAATGTGGGTAAAATTAATTTTCATTAAAACTGGAGATGTTTCCAGTTCTTACTTTTGATTTTTTTTGAAATATAGAACCTTCATCTTACGATCTTGATATGATGAAGTTCCTAATTTGTAGCTCATACTATGTTACTGGATGGTAATGTTTATAAAATTCTAAGAGCACTGAGTGAGACCTGCTTGGAATCTGGGAAAAGACAGGCAAGTCAGTGAGTTCTCATTCTCTTTCACCTATACCTTCCAGGACATTTAGATTCATACCCATGAAGATTCATCCTTCATTAGGAATTCAATCCAAATTCCTTCAATACAAAGCAAAATACAGAGAAAAATTAGATCAGGTTTTTGCCACTTTCCACCTGAAATGCTAAATGGACTCTGAATTGAGTGAAACTTGGCCCCATTCAGTGTGAAAACTGGCTGAAATCTGTATGAAAGGCAGTCTGGGTTTGTCAAAGTAGTTCATGAACTTTGGCCAAACTTTCAAGGAAACTGGTCCAAGTCTTAGTTTGTAATGTAACATGAAACCAGGTGAATTTCAGATGGTTTCAGGTTTCATCTTGAAAATTTGGCCTAGCTTTATAATCAATCATCACTCTTTGTAATGATGAAAGCCAACACACCTTTTTGAAAATGAGGACTGCATGCATACTGATGACAGCTAAGCTGTGAACCACCCTTCACTTCCTTTGCCAAAAGAAGATTTCTCAGAATGGAAACAGTTTCCCTCTTACCTGGAAAGGGTAAATTGAGTGATTTTGATATTGCGTGTAGAAAGAAATGATACTTGATATGAGGAGACATGTCATGTGAAATAATCACCACGTACAGAGCAAATGGCTATATTCTAATCACTTAAGGTTATGAGAGTCTTATTTTATTCACATGCATGACAGTAGATAATGTCGTGTTTAATCTCCTAAAATGAGCTTTCGGCTTGAAGCTAGTCATCAGCCAGAGTAACTGCCATGAGAAACAAAATGCTGTGAAGCATAATCAGTATTTCCATATAAAGAAGTGGCTGAAGAACAAAAGGGAAAGTATAAGAAATCATAGCATAACTTTTCTCAAAGAAACATGAGGAGATAATATGACTACAAACCTTTCAAGTTTGCATCAACTGCATCTTTTGCAAAAATATCTCTATGCAGTATAAATGCATTTAATAAGTAACTAAGCACAGTGAATTTGACAGAAAGACCTACATAGTTTCTGTTTTCAACCTGAAAGTTTTAAATAAGCCTTTACACTGTAAAAAAATTACCCTATTCAACCAAATACTTGCTTTTGTGCATAGTGACATGAGAAAATTGAGAGGTATGTTGAATGGAGCCACTATATCATTGAAACAGTATGTCTGAACATTTGGGTAATAAGGCACAGATGTGAAGTAGAGGACTTGGCACTACCAAGGTAACAACAAAGCATTCACCATTGTGTTATAATGGTTACAAGGGCCACATCTGAGAAGCTTAAAAGAATGCTCCCTCCACCCCGCAATGCTAAATTGTATTACACCTTTTATCTGCTTAAAAATCTATAAAAACTAGAAATTCAAATACATATTATTCAAACTTAGGCCAAAGAACATATATGTAAAATGCATTGATAATTTTATCTATAAAAAACATATTTATGCAAGAGCACATAAAGTTTAACTGTAGCAAAAGGCCAAATTCAATAGAAATCCATATGGCCTCTATATTGCGGAACAATTTATGCAAATCTGAAGGACCCAATAGTCACTGGAAAGGTGGCTGCTGTTGATAATTAGAAGTGATTCTGGCCCTTACTCAGTATGTCTAATTATTGTAGAATTTTCTATTTATAGGCATCAAGTAAAGATACTGCAACAGAATACATGCAATTAGTTAATTAGGTGTTTTCACTTACAAGAGGTATAGTATTTTTGCCAGCCATTACTGAATCATGTGGAACAAAGGCAATTATGAAGTTGGGCTACTTTCATTCAATATACTTGGATTCAGAAACTAACTTTCTGCCCAGGATAGGTAGAGCACAACTTACCCGAGGTCCCTGATCACCTTGTTCTCCCTGTAGAATAGAAAGGTGAGATGACAATTTTAGCTAAGATGTATACATGAGGCTCATTAAAAAGATCAAAATGTAATACAGTATAGCTCATGCCAATATGGATCTCCGCTAACTTTATTTATTTCTGCTATGCATTTTCTTACCTTGTCACCTTTTGGACCAGGAGGGCCCTGAAAAAAAAAAGAAAAAAAATTTAATTAAAAAAAGATATTCTAAACTGAATAGATCAGCCAAATTAACGGAAAGATTCATTCAAAGAATACATAGATAGCTGTCAATGAGATTTCTCAAGAAATTTTAGTTTCTAAACTATAATCATATTAGAATGTGAAACATATAGCCACATATGTTTGTGCATATATACCTACATATATCATAAGTACATAATATGCTAAATAAATTTTCACAAATTCAGCGTATGTATGCAAGCAGAACCCAGTTAGAGAAACTGAACATCACCTGAAGTTAGAAGCTCCTGCTGGGATATTTCTTTGTCACCACCCTCTACCGACAGTAACCACTATTCTGACCTCTGACAACATAAATTAGCTTGCCTGTTTTTGTACTTCATGTACATAAAATCATAAAGTCTGGCCTCTTTTGCTTAATTAGTGTGAAATTCATCCATAATTTTGGATGTAGTTGTGGATTGTTCTTACTGCTTTATAATACCCCATTGTATGAATATTTCACCATTTATTTATTCATTCTACTGTTGGAAGCCATTTGTTTCCAGGAGTTTCTAGGTCTTGGCTATTATAAAAATACTGCTATGGCCAGGCACAGTGGCTCACACCTGTAATCCCAGCACTCTGGAAGGCCAAAGTGGGTGGATCACCTAAGGTCAGGAGTTCAACATCAGCCTGACCAACATGGTGAAACCCCATCTCTACTAAAAATACAAAAATTAGTTGGGTGTGATGGCATACGCCTGTGATCCCAGCTACTCTGGAGGCTGAGATAGGAGAATCACTTGAACCTGGGAGGCAAAGGTTGCAGTGAGCTGAGATTACGCCACTACACTACAGCCTGGGCAACAGAGCAAGACTCTCAAATAAAAAAAAAATGCTATGAACATAGTAATTCATGTCCTTTGTGAAAAATTACATGCATTTCTGTTGGATGTATATCCAGAAAAAGAACTGTTAGGTTATAGATTATACATATGCTCAGTTTTACTAGATGCTGCCAAATGGTTTTTTCAAAGCGATTTTTACAATTTAAGCCACATCAACGATGTATGGAATTAGGTTGCCCCATATCACTATATTTGATATTTTCCATCTTTTTCATTTTAGGCATTGCCACAGAGATGTGGTAATTTCACATCATGTTTTAATATGTATTTCCCCAGTGATTAGTAAATTGAACCCCCTTTTAATACATGTATTGGCCCTTTTGCATCCTTTTTCATAAAGTGTCTCTTTATGCCTTTTGCCCTTGGCTTACTGAATTGTCCTGTTGATTTGCTAGAGCTCTTTATCTATTGTATATTATACATTGTACATATGTATATAGGTAGATGTAGAGTTATTTATATATTTTTGAATGAGTCTTTTGTCAGATATATTTACTGTAAATATATTTTCCCACTGTGTTTACTGCCTTTACATTCTTAGAGGTGTTTTTGATGAATACCTCTGAGTTCTTAATTTTAAGAAACCTCAATTTAACACTTTTTATTCTTTATAGTTGTCCCTTTTTATATTCTACTTAAGAAATCTTTGCCTACTTCAATGTCATAAAAAGGGTTTTCTATGTTTATTTTAAAAGCTAAAAGCTTTATTATTTTATCTTTCACATTTAAATCTGAATTTATTAAGAATTGATTTTGTAAATGATGTGAGATAAAAGTCAAGATGCTTTTTAAAAATGTGGATATCAAATTAACCAAACAACATTTCTTGAAAATATATCTTTTCCCCATTATATACATTATTACTTTTGTCATAAGTTAAGTGACCCTATATATGTGACTCTTTACAAGAATTTCTATTTTGGGGGGCAGCTGTCTATTCCTGAGCCTCATTGAGAGTTTCTTTACCTTCAAACAGAAATACTAGCAGGAAATACTAATTCTAGAGGCACTGATTATGTTATCTTTTCTAGCTCTTAAAGTCATATGCCTACTTGAGGAGTTGGAGCATTTTAGAGTCACCTTCTATCTCTGATCTCCATTTTCAGCAGGGCTGGGGAACAAGGACAAGGCTAGACAGGAGATGGGCCCTGGTTGTCACACAGTACCCCATCCTAGTGCCTGTGGAGACTGCTATGTCACTGCAGGTGGGAATGCACCCGTGCTCCACCTTCCGAAACATTTCCTTCTGCTAAGTACCAGCTACAGAGAACTGCACCAGATTCCCATTCTCAGTGAGGCCCTTCTGGTAAGAGCTGTGCAATTATCATAAAATCAGTAATAACCACATCATGCCCTATACTTTGTATCTTTTACCATCGACAACAAAACTTTTTCACCTGTTGCATTCAGTCTTTTCCACAATCCAATGAGGAAAGTATTACGATAATTCTCATATAGATGCCAAAGATGAAATTCAAATATTATCAGTATTAGGCTTCTTGTGAGTTAGCCAGGACTTCAACCCAGTAAGTGTGACTTTAAATGCAGGGGTTTTGACACAAAGTATTGGAATACAGCTCTGGAACTAGATTTTCAGAAAGAAGGATACCTATCGGAGTGCCTGACTTCAACAAGGGCCATCTAAAATGCTTCCCCACTAAATTTCCACAGTGTCACAGACACTGATAACAACGTCTCAAGTTCAAAATGAGAGAAAGAGGAATTGAGGAGGAGTGAGTAGGTGGGGAGAGGAACCAAGATGATGGAATCAACTTTATAAAACCTTTTTATCTCTTACCCCACAAATCATTTTGCCATTTAAAAGAAGAAAGAAAAAAAATTATTTTTGTTTTCAATAAATGTTTAACGTTTTTATTGTTTTCAGTGAATCAAGTAATGATTAGTGAATACAATCCAGAAAATTAAGTTTAAGGACTTTCTTCAATTCTTTTTAATACATGTAAAATGCTTGCTAAGGTTATACAAGTAGGATTTTATTTGTGGTGGGGCAGATGAAAGCCAAAGTAAAGAAGAATGAGAGGATATCTATCACTAAATTTTAAAAATACAATCGAGGTTCCAGTCTTGATTTAAGTAGCATGTTAGTTAACTTATTTTGATTTTTACAGTCATTTGTTGAATGTACATAGAGCGTGGCAACATTGTAAGCACTGGTGGGACATATATGGTGGGAAAGGCTGATTTAGAAAAACATGGTCCCTGTACCTGAGAAGCTAAATAGCCTAGTGCTGAAGGCAAGCAGTTTCCACATACTAGCATTAAGAAACAATGACCTCTAGGAAATCCAGCTACATCAAGATCAACTGTTACTATGGATGCGCCCCAGCCTCCATATCCACCTCCTTTCCAGGTTTCTCTTTAAACTTTTGTTTGCTCTTGCCAGTGAGATTTCAGAGGCCACATCGCTCATAGTAGCAGTCCTCTAAAGGCACCTTGTTAGGTTACATAGCATCTTTAAGGACAAAGTTTTTGTGAAGTTATTTGACAGTGAGAAACAGAGACAACCCTTTTCCTCAAAGTCCAATTACTCATGCCAAATCCACGTGTCAACTAGATCTCCTTAGCCAGCTTGCCCTGAGCAAGGACGCTTAACTCATGAACACATGAAAATTTGAATTCACAATTGAGCAATAAATATTGCTGCCTCAAAAGAGAGTGTTTCTGAGCAGACAGCATGGCGTCCTGGCACCTGCCAGCTTAGGACAGAAGCAAAGCCGAGGTCAACCTCCACGCACAGCTGCAGTGGCTGCTTCGGACACTCCAGCCCCCACTTGTGCACTTGGGATTAACAGCAGGTGTTTCTTCTGCTCTGACTGAAATCCCACTCTTCCTTCCGAATTGAATCCTCTTCACTGAAAATATGGGTTGAATTTGCAGAACAAAGTGGGCTACCTTAGTAAACACAGATAGTGTAATATTTCCAAAATTTAGAAGCCATGCTTCTTTTCTAAGTTAAAAAATTACAAATGAAAGAAAGGTTTATTTGACCATTATCCTTTAAAATTAAAATTGGGATATTAATTTTTTTTCTCTTTAGCATTTAAAAAAGCTATTATTAACTAAAGGATAGGCAGCAGTACAAATTAATGGCTATTTGAATTACAAAGAATTTTTAATGGCACATTGCTGTTTCCAACTAAACCAAGCTTAACAATCTAATATTTAGTAGATATATTTATCGTTCAGGTAACAGTATCAATGTTTAGTTGGTAACTATTTGAAGATAAAACTTTGTTGCTCTAAGAAGGTTAGGGTAAATGGAAAGGAAAGAGAGTAAAATTAGCAGTCATAGGGAAGTGAATAGGGAGTCACAGCTTTATAGAAGGCTCTTTCGGAGACTCTTGACCTGGTTTAATCTAGAATCTAAGAGTCAGATCTTTTATAGGGCCCATTTTAATAAATAAGTAGGAATATCTGAAATAATCTTTTGAGTTAGTTTTATGTAATTAATCCTAAGGTTAATTACATAAATAAGAATGTAAGAGTGCTAATAAAGTTTTTAATTATTAGTGTTGTTAGTAATTAGAATATTGCTTTTAGGGCATTGTTGGAATGTTATTAATTTCCTACCAAAGGACTTATAAATTTCAGTGGCAAACTTCAAATTAGCGCCTGTTCAAATGGCTTTACATTCAGAATTTGCACAAACCACTTTTCTATTTGTAAAAAACCTTTAATGCGGGTCTTGGCCTATGCCAATTTAAGTCTCCTCAAATCTATTCTGCTTAAGTAACTAAGGTCTTTGCTTTCGTCCATGTTCTATTGCCTATTTCAGTTAAATGATAAAACCAAACTAAAAACAAAGAGAGGCGCAATGAATGACACTCAGGAAAATATTGAATTTCAATCTACATAACAGCAATGGAAATATAGTTGGAAAAGAGAGAGAGATTCCTAGGCCTGGAGTAACCCAATCATGGTATTTTATTTGCTGGAACTGTAAATTCTACCTGCTTTGAACTGGAAAAAACTAAGTCAGGAACAGTTTTCAAAAGATGACAATAATGAAAACAAAATTAAATTCTGCTTGAGGTAGAAAAAAGTGGAAAAGGAGCAAATGCCGGGAATTGGCAGTCTGAGCTCCTGGAATAAGAACAGGGTTATGACTTCCATCCCAGGAAAGTACAGATAAGTTTATTTTTACTCATGAAATATAACAAAACCTTTTCTGATTAATCTATTCATTCCTGTAGAAATACGAGGACAAGTAAGCTTTATTCTCTAAGCATTTCTGGCTCACTATCAGCCAGGCGATATACTCTGAGCCTGGAGGAGGGACATGTAAATATAATCACAATCAGTGAACTAAATACTTTGTTGCGGGAGTACAGAGCAGAAAGAAGTGGGACAGCTGGAGTTGAAAAGATGTCTGGGAATAAGGGGACGGAGGAAGGAAGAGTGAAGCAGGTTGAGGAGAAGCGATGCATGTGCCCAATTGTGAGAAAACATCACGATGTCAGAGAAAGGAGTTCAGGTTGGTAAGAACATGTGGGGAATGGAGATCGAAAATAGCAGGAAAGAGATTTCAAAAGGCTGGTTAACCACACTCAGGCATCTGGGCTGGATTCTGTCATCAATGTAACAAGGTGTGTGGAGATGAAGTGTGTTCTGTTTTGAGGAGCTCTGAGAACATGGGGTGTTAGGGATTCTTAGGAAGTATTTGCCTGGATCCAAGAGAGAGATGGTAAAGCTTTGAATCAAGGTTGTGGTAGTGGAGGCGCAGGGAGAGTTCTAGATTCAGAAGACATTTCTCAGGTGAAAACCAACAAGACTAGTTAACTGGCTGGACACAGGGGCCGCTGACAGGTGGTAACATGCTTTAACAAGTCCTACTCATTTCAAGGTTCACCATTTAGTGTATTTGCAGAAAAGCCTTGGCCTAAGCTGGTTCAACCTAGATAAACACAGCGGTTCCACAGCCAAGTGAATCATATGGAGTTTAAATCCGGTTCTAGGGTTATATTTCAAATCCACAGTGTTGGCAGCTTCAGTTGCCCTAATTGAAAATAGACGAGGAGAGAGAGAACATTCTCTATCATCACCACTGAGCGGAAACGGCACAGAGGTAGTCACAACTGCCTCCCCTCAGAAGCCACCATTCTTCTGTGTTAACTTCTGAATAAAGGACAACTTTATTACATTTCCTTTCCTCTACCTTTTTACTTTTTTTTTTTGAGACCGAGTCTCCCTCTGTCGCTCAGGCTGGAGTGCATGGTCTCAGCTCACTGCAAACTCCAACTCCCTGGTTCAAGGGATTCTCCTGCCAAAGCCTCCTGAGTAGCTGGGACTACAAGCATGTGCCACCATGCCCAGATAATTTTTGAATTTTTAGTAGAGACGGGGTTTCACCATGTTGGCCAGGATGGTTTCGATCTCCTGACCTCGTGATCTGCCTGCCTCAGTCTCCCAAAGTGCTGGGATGAAAGGCGTGAGCCACTGCGCCCAGCCTCCTTTCCTCCACTTTTTAAACTGCAACTGAATATGGAATTACTCTATTTTAAACTCCACGATTTTCCTAGTGTTTTAAAGATAAAGAAGATAGTCTGCTGTATGAGCCGTTCTCTGGGAGCATAGCACAACCTCCGTGGTCACTACACATCTGCTGTGGGTCTTCTTTCGGATGTGCTCAGGCACTCCCAAATGTTATCAGTGTTCACAATCTTCCAGGAAGGAAGGAAACAGAATATCCAGTTTTTTTCTTGTACAACTAGGATAGAAGCTTCAATTCTACTGCCTACTCCCTAAATTGCACGATGAACTTGGCTTGTAGTGCCAATGAGACACATACTCAAACCCCGCACTTACGAGGAAACTGAATTTGGTACCACAGTTTCTTAGCAGGTATCCAAAACTGCAGAAAATCACATTGCAAAAAATATTAACAATTTAAAACCTAGTGTTTTACTTGAAAAATAGGGATCCTGGGTATTTAGGTGAGGATATTTCCACCCTACTTCTGAAAAATGTGTTTTATGTAGTTAGTACTGGTTTACCTCTAACTAGAAGGGGAACATGTATTCTTTTGAGTATTTACTTCCACCTTGAACGCAAACATAGTTTTCTGTTTTACTAGCACATATTTTTTAGAGACATTTCTTCTCCAAACCACCAAACTCTTCATAGACTTTCAACTTTACAAATAACTTGAACTAGAAATATGTAATTTTTAAAGTTAAAATAACTTTTTCTGAAAAACCTGATGTAAAATCAAGGAGTTCCCATATGTAAGTATAGATAAATTGTGTGTGTGGGTACTTGTGTTTAATTTCTTTTTAAATGCTTCAGTATAAAGTGAAAAAAAAAAAAGTAAAAGTGGAATTTCAGAGTTACTTTAAAATGCAGTACATGAAATAAAGTATCTTGCTAGTTAAGAACTTGAGTTTTAGAGTCAAACAGAGGCAGATTGAAATCCTGGCTGCAACCACCTGTATGATCTTTAGATGGTTAATTAATCTCTTTGTTCCTCAGTTTCATAATCTTTAAAATGGGGAAAATAATGCCTACTGTTTGGCTAAAATATTATACATGAAGCAATTTATAAAATCCCTGCCCTACCAATAGTATAACAGTAATTATCAAGTACACACTCCATATTTTTAATAATGGCAAAATAAAATTTCTTTTTCAGATACTTGACTTGAGGATAAAGAAATACAATTGATCTCCTGGCTCGGTGCAGTGGCTCATGCCTGTAATCCCACACTTTTGGAGGCCAAGGCAGGCAGGTCACAAGGTCAGGAGTTGGAGACTAGCCTGACCAGTGGTGAAACCTCTGTCTCTATAAAAAATACAAAAATTAGCTGAGTGTGGTGGTGTGCCCCTGTAATCCCAGCTACTCAGGAGGCTGAGGCAGGAGAATGACTTGAACCCGGGAGGTGGAGGTTGCAGTGAGCCAGGATTGCATCACTGCAGTCCAGCCTGGGTGACACAGCAAGACTCTGGGGAGGGAGGGAGAAGGAGAGAGGGAGAGAGGAAGGGAGGGCGGGGGGGAGGGAGAGAGGAGGGGGGTGAGAGAGAGAGAGAGAGAGAGAGAGAGAGAGAGAGAGAGAATGGGAATGAGAGAGAACTGATTTCCTAAACCAAAAGAAAATGCCTTGGGAAATGTCCTAGGGTGACGTTTGAAAATATTTTGAGAATATGAAAGTCTAATATAGTCTACCTCTATTGTTCAGGAATTATTAACAAGCAAAACAAATAAACTTTATCATAGTTTTAACCACATTGCTTTTATGAATAAGACAGACAAAACATCAGGCCCTAGCACCACTAGTCACCCCTAGCATAGACTGAGTGCCCAACCAATTCTTGCTAAATTGAAAGGCCCAGAAAGAAAAGAATGCAATAAAACCCTCAGTGTTCAAAGCAGCAACATATAAAGAATTATAGAAGAACCAGATTCAATGTTGCTGCAGAAGAACCGTGTTTATTATAGTGTCAAACTCTGCTAAGCCAGAGAAGGGAATTATAGCTATAAACAGATTTATAGCTTCAGACTTTACACCTTTCAGTGTACATTGAAGATTAAAAGAGACCAAGCAGAGGGGGTGGGTATAAACAGAAACTTTTAAAATATCAAAACCAGCCCCACTTACTAGAAAACAAATTTTTACGGCTATTATTTTCTGGGCATTTTCCATAGTAAGACCATAACTGTGAGGTTTTTTGTGATGTCCATCTGAGCCCTGAACAAGGGACTATATGTGCCCACGATCAGTCTTAAATCATAAGCAGCCGCCATAAGGAAGCAATTAGTGGGTCTAGCACTAAAGAAAATTTAGAAAAACCAAACATTAAAAAAGGACTCTCAAAAGTAAGACTGATGTAGCTCAATGGAGTTAAAGGCTTATAAAACAGCAGGAATCAGGGACACTCTCTCTGGTTTTCTTTTCTAACACAATACAAATTAAATACAGTCAAATTACCGCTCCTGCCAATCAAAACCAAGGGGTTCCTTCTTCCTAGCATCATTCCTGGACTTAAATGTTTTAAGAAATTGCTAAAACTGCTTTGTTTAACTTTGCCTTTTTTTTTTTTAACTTATTTTTAAGAGGTCAAATAAAATGAACTCCATGGTGAAAGACTTGGAATCCTAAACATTCCTTTTGTTGAAAGAAAGTATCAGCTTGCTCTTTTAATGCCCTAGTAGCCCTGTGACTTTACAGCTAATGGTGCAATCTATCCTACAATGCTCTTACTGTCCTCAATATGATTCAAATATATCCAGAGATATATTCATCTTTATACCTTGGGTTTAATCTACAAATCATCGATTTCAGCATATTTCCTAACATTTTGTCTCAACGTAATTTTACCAGGGCTACTTAAGACACCTTGTTTGAAGGTCAGTTTGATTCTTCGTTCATTTGCAGTAGTATATAGAACATAGAGAGCAATATAGGTTTTATGAAGGGCCACCGAGCACAACACAAGGATAAGGGTAGGATGCTCCTTGGAGACTAAAGAGATATTCAGAAAATTTAAAAATGACTCTTGGATGAGACTAGCAGAGCCGGACTCTCAGGGTTTGTGGACCATTCTCAGTCTTCCAATGTATATTGGATCTCCCTCCTTTTCAGCTGATGCCTAAGATGATCAAAAAGGCTTTTAATATGAGCTTCTACAACTACCATACTCCCCAATTCCGAGTCTTCTGTACCTTCATCCTTCGCTCTGTGGAATGAAAATAACACTGCACCTACCTACTTCTGTGCCTCCTCCCCAACTTTGCCCCAGTTATTCTTTTTCTCATTTGTCTCTTCAATCATTCCCATTCCCTTGGATTCTTCTCCATGCTCTTCAAACATGTCTCCTAAAGACAAAGGGAAGCAAAGCTGCCTTTGCACACTACTCCCTCATTTTAATGTCTTGTCTTCTTCTTGTCTCCCTAAACAATAGATTGGTCATAGAAATTAAGTCGAATTGGAGGACAGAAAAGGAGTAGCAGAAGAGAAGTCATATTTTTACAGACTGTTTTGGAAAAAATTAAGAAACATGAGTTGAAATACATACTGATCTTAGGGACATTTCTTTCCAGTAGGAAGAAGAAAGTGAACTATGGGAAGGAAAACTTCTGAGCCAGTCCTCTAGGCACAAGAGAGGAGCTATCCCTGGCTAAACTAAAATCAGATCAACTGGAGTTTTGGGGAGATAGGGTTGGCAAAACGCTTAAACATTCAGATTGCCCAAATTTTTGTCTAAACCTTTTTTTCTACTCTACTTCCCTCATTAGCCATGAAATATACCCTAAGGCCATGACTAGTACCTGACTTATGTCCTAAATTCTCTTCCAAGCTGCAATCCTGTATTCTCAACTGGTTACCAGATGTGTAAACCAACATATACCATAATCAGCTCAAATTAAACATTCTCAAACCAAATTTCTCAACGTCTGTTGCAAGCCAATCATGATTCCTAACTTTCTTATTTTTGTTAAACACTGTACTGCTTCTCCAAGCCTAAAAGCTGAGTGTTATATTTGATTCAGTTAATCTATTGCCAAGTCCTATAGATTTCATATGCCACAAAATCCCTTGAATCTATGCCCATATTTTCGTGTTTGTTGCACCCTTGTTCCTGGATAACTGGAATAATCTATAAGCCTCTGTTAGCCTCACCTCTTCTACTCCATCCTACATACTTTTCTCAAATTCATTTTCCTAAAGCAAATTGCAGAACATATCATTCCTCGACTCAAAGAACTTCAAGGGACCATTTTGTAATCTGCAATGAAAAAGTTGCTATAGACAATATTCAATGGAAGTATTTGATTAAATGTTGCTGGGTATCAGGTCAACATACCTTGATCTCCTAATCAACCAAACATTATGTGCTTCTTAATATGATGAACTATAAATTATACTATACATTCATTACAGTTTCCTAAAAATTGAGCCAAACCTAATCAACTTCTGAATGTAGCCTGTAGTTTAAATAAAATAGAGAAGAGAGGGAAACAAGTTAAATAATACTAGAAGGAAATAATTAGACCAATCCAGAAGGTGGGACATTCTAAATATAGAATAAATGTCCTGTTAAAAACTGATTTAATAGAATACAAGGAAGGAAGACCACTATAGAATAAGAGAGGCTGAAGAGTTTTAATAATGAAATGCCAAGTGCAGGCTTTGGGTCTTGGTTCTAACAAAGCATCTCTAAAAAGACATTTTTGAGACAATTGGGGAAATTTAAATATGGACTGGGTATTAAGAAATTATTGTTAATTTTATTAGGGTTGATAAAATGGTGGTTATGTTTTCCAAAAGTTCTATCAGTTAGAGATACATATTTCAGTATTTGTAAATATAACGATATAATATCTAAGCTTTGCTTTAAAATACACTAGCAAAAATAAAACAAAGCAAAACAAATGAGAGGAAGGAGATTAATAAAAGTAAAATTAGCAATTGATGTTTCTTGAAGCTGAGTGATAGGTCTAGGGCAATTTATGATACTATTTTCTCCTCCTTTTGAGAATCTTTGAACATTCCTATAGTAGTTATATAATTTAAAATTTTATTTTAAAATACTCTTCCAATTCATGCCAAATAAATCATTAACTTCCACCTGTGTCCAGAGCCTTCTATAACCTGCTCCTGATTTTCCTTTTCTGCCTTATCTTCCCCAGTTTCCCACAAGGAGCCTCTCCTCTAGCCTGTCTTCAATACCAGCTGTTCTCAAAATGACCCTCTCTCTTCTCACTCTGTCTTTACTTATATCCTTCCTCCTCCTGCATAAACATTACCCACTGTCAATTTGCTTGGAGTAGTTAGAGGATACCTTTCTCAAACCTCTTACCTGGAAGCCTGAGCTATGAAGCTACTTGGAAAATAATAAACACAGAATTTTGAGTTTCTGGAAGAAAATTTTGTTCTTACAGTACAATCCCATCTCCACCTCCCTGATGAGCTCACGATCTCTATAGCCAACATTGATGACTCACCTCCATGATCTTGCTTCCCAAAGCATTACCTGACTACCCTTCGGATATGTCCTTTCCTTATTTCTGAACTCCTAAAGCACTTGTGCCACTTTTATGGAACTTCGCTTACCCTGCTGGGAATAAGATTTGTTTCCTAATAAACTACCCGGGACCTTGAGGGTAGGAAAAGAGGTACATGGGTAAACATAACAAACATTGACATTGGAGGCTTTAATATATATTAGCATGTGACTTTTGGCAGGTGACTTAACCTCTCTGAGCCTCAGTTTCCACATCTGTAACCTAGAGCAAAAAATAATTACCTCATGTGCAAGTTGTAGAAGGTAATTAAAAGAATGCAGGGTACTCTGTAATTCCCTTTCTCTCAAATGTGTAGCTTTTTGCCTTATACACGGTAAATATCCAATAAATACATTAGCATATTTTCTGCAACAGAGGCCTTTAACAAGATATCAGGACCAAAATTAGTATTTTCTGAATAGCCTGATAGCAATAAAAAAGACGCAGATATCTGTGCACCCAACATGCTTCCAATGAATGTTTATGAGGATAAAGTTCAACTAGAAATTATGCCTTTTGGGGTGACTACAATTTCTTATGTGTTGACTCATGACACTAGGTCAGAAGAGTTAAGATTAATAGAAGAAAGAATAAAAACTTTGCACAGTCTCCTGGAGAGGAAATGAACAGTATTCAAGGAAATGTTTTTCTCATATCTCAAACACAGGCAGGCATTTTTGGCTCCTGCTTCCCTCCTCCCTGTGACTTCAAACTTTCAGAAAGAGTATTCTGTTTTCACTCTCCTCATATTTTCATTACCAAGTCACTCCTGAAACCATGGCAATGCTGCATTGAAAACCACCAGGCTACTGCGGTTACTGAATAATCTTCTACTTGCAAACCCAGTAACAATACTGCACATGCTCACCATTCCTCCCTTAGCCTCATTGGCAACACTTTTCCTCTGGGTTTTCAACTAATGGGGCTTTCTCTGTTTCCTTCCCTGGACCTTTCCCTCTTCTGAAATTCATAATTAACTCTCCCCTCATTCCTGTCTTTCTTCCCCTCTACACACTCTCTGGGGATCCCCTTTATTTCCACAATGTCAGCTGCTACTTGTCCACTCTATTCCACTGTAGCCTCTCTCCAGAACTCTGCATACTGACCACTCTACATCTGTTCCTGGATGTGCTATTCTCAGATCATTATGTTCACCACAAAGACTTGGTAGTTTTCTTCTGAGTAAACTGCACGCACTTTATTCAGAGTCCTGCTGGCCCAAATTGGGACGGCATCAGTTGGAGGAGGCTTCCATCCAGATGCAGCTCCCTGCCAGGCTCCAAGCTAGGCAAGTGGAGCATAAGCTCGATTTCAATCTGTGCCTGCCCCTTGGCTGAGCTGCCTTGTGTAGTGCACAATGTGTATAAATGTCAGTGGTGGTGCTGAGATTATTGCAAGGAGTAATATTTCCTTCACAAATGAAAAACTCTACTAGGTTTTTTTTTTTTTCCAAATAGCTCCATAGCTTAGGTTTGCAGGTAAGAGGTTTAAGGATGGTGTGCTATAACTCTTCTAAGCAAAAGGATAACTGATGATATTTACTTGACTATATCAATTAAGGATGCATCATCTTTGACTCATCTTCAATTCTGTGTATTTTTTATAAAAATTAAATTTACTAATTTTGAATTACTATGATCAATTCTGCCTAAGAGTTCAAATAGTTAGCACTGGATATACTGATCATTTGGAGAGACAAAAAACAAACCTTGAAGTGTAAAGGCTAACATTAACTTGGAGAAGGATTACACTCTCCTACACTCACTATGCTAACAAGGATTAAGCATGCCCCACCCAAATGAAAGAAAACAGAACAAAATATTTTTGGAACTCTTTTTCTAACTACTGTCATATAGCATTCCCCATTTTAATCTATTATGTGAGAAATAAATATATATTTAAATTGTGGTATCAGTTGAAATGTCTGAAGATGCTTAGAGAGAAAATAAAATTAGCCTATCAAGGATTTTGATTATGATATAAAAATTATCAAATAAAATAATCCATAAAAACATATACATGAAATTATATCTACAGAAATAACATACATCACAAAATTTATAAGTAAAATTTTTAAAGTTTGAAATATTTCAAATGAATTAATCTTATTTCACTGAAGAACATTTTGAACTGAAACTCTTTGCTGTCTTTAAAGAAAATTATACTCACTATGTACACATAAATGTTTATTTTGCATAGAAATCCCTATGCTATAATCATAATTAACAATGATAGTTCCTCCATGAATTTTTAAATTTTAATATTGAATTATTTATCCTAAAAATCTATATACTTTGAGGTTATTATTATAATAAGTGTTTATCCAGCAAGTAAAGTACCAACTCTAAGGGCAATAGCAAGTCATTATGGCTCTATCTCAGTATGAGTGCTTATGTGAGAAGGTATGTATGTGGGTGTTTACATGTAGACTAATAAGCCTTTATTAATAACACTTATATATGAGTGCCAACATACTGTTTTAAGTGCTTTATTAGGTCATGTATTAAGTTAAACCAACTCTTTTCATTTTACATTGAAAAACTGAAGGCAAAAAGTAAGATAACTTGTTCAAAGTCATATAGTTCACAAGTGGTAGACCACAACTTAAACCCAGGTACCTGCCTCTGGAGCCCATACCCTTCACTCTACATGTTTCATATGCTATCTTACAAATAGACTGCTAAAAGCTGATGTTTTCAGTAGGCTCGGAATTTCATCATCAAATGCATATAAAATTACCATTAAATTTGAATGATTAAATATATACATTTATTTAACAGAAATTTATTGTGCATTTTCTATAGATCGGTACTGTATAAAGATGCAATAATGAGTACATGCAGGGAGTGATAACAGCTTCCACAGATGCAAAACATTGTTGGACTAAGTTGATCATTCATGAAATGCTATATGTTATTTACCTTTATTCAGACAGAATTCAGAGGAATATATTTTATAGGAAACATAGCATAAAGTAGGCAATAGAAATTCTTCAGTTAATTTCAGTGAGAAAGAATTCTAAGATAAAATTAAACCCTGAGATGATATTATTCCATTTAAATACACAAATGATCATGTAAAAATAATGAAATATGGATCACAGTAAAATAAATAAGCTGTCATATCATGCATACTCTTAAAAATATAAACTATCTGGAGTACAATGGAGTTTTTTATATCATATTAATGATTTACTTAATAAAATATGAAAAACCCTCATTAAGGCTTGTATTATCATTCTCTTTATAATGTAACCACAACATACAATATAGATAATGGAGAACAATAATGCTTTGTAAGTCTAGCATGATTTCTTTAGGATAGACTACATTCTTAGTTTAATATGACAGTTCTATTGTGTAGTGAGCTTTCTGCACACACATGCACACATATGCATGCAAAGAGACATACTTTTTGAATTTCTTGGAGAATGTATATTTACTCCCACCCCCTGCCCCCAAGTCAGGCTATATGATCTGAAAAAGGCTGAATTGGAACACAAACATGAAATA
>PVKP010028827.1:0-29681 GCA_004027715.1 Plecturocebus donacophilus | reverse complement strand
TGTGTAGTGCCTCTTTCAGGAGCTCTTGTAAAGCAGGCCTGGTAGTGATGAAATCTCTGAGTACTTGCTGGTTCACAAAGGATTTTATTTTTCCTTCCCTTATGAAGCTCAGTTTGGCTGGATATGAAATTCTGGGTTGAAAGTTCTTTTCTTTAAGGATGTTGAATATTGGCCCCCACTCTCTTCTGGCTTGTAGGGTCTCTGCTGAGAGGTCTGCTGTGAGTCTGATGGGTTTCCCTTTGTGGGTAACCCGAGCCTTCTCTCTGGCTGCCCTTAGCATTTTCTCCTTCATTTCAACCCTGGTGAATCTGACGATTATGTGCCTTGGGGTTGCTCTTCTTGAGGAATATCTTTGTGGTGTTCTCAAAAATATGGAAAGCTTCACGAATTTTCATGTCATCCTTGCACAAGGGCCATGCTAATCTTCTCTGTATCGTTCCAATTTTAGTATATGTGCTGCCAAAGCCAGCACAGGAGCAAGTCTTATAAGTAAGCACAATCTTGAAGGCAATATTTCAATCTGGTCTTAAATGTGCTCATTACAAATGAGAACTACAAACTAGAATTTACTTCCAAAACCAAGGCAAAGGTAAACTTCCGAAGCTACATGAAGGTAAACAACTACAAATCTTACTTCTGTCATGCACATTATGAACCTACTAGGTGATTTTCCACTAAGACTTAAAAATTAGTCCAATAGAGCCCAAGGGGGGAAAATAAAGCTATTTCTTGTTTGTACCTTTCCAATTTATCAGATATAATCTATCGTGTGCCCAGAGGGCGTAGAGTACTCCCCTAGGCACTATCCATAGTAATATCCCTTTCTAGAACACGAAACCATTTCTAACATCTGCAGACTGCCCATCCAGATTTAAACTATGAGTGAACTATAAACTACTGATCATGTATTCTAAATGCATACAAAGCTACCATTTAAAAAATTAACTGAAAAGTAGGGAAATCTAAAAAAAGAAAAGATACATTCTACTATCACACTATTATAAACGTTATGTCTGTGTGTGTGTGTGTGCGTGTGTGCGTGTAGGAGAGAGCATATAATCACTATTTAAATAAGATAGTAAAAAAAGAGGAAATGAAGATTTTACCAAAACAACTACAATAACCATTCTGAGCTACAACTATGAACAGATAGATGTGCTAATATGATTGTTTGCATAGGTTTCAACAAAACTAACCAGCAACCAAAAAAAAAAAAAAAACCAACGAAACAAAACAAAACACACATCCACAAAATTATTCACCAAAACCTATACTATGTGGCAATAATTAATATATTTCTATGGAAACTGTCTCATGCCTATGAGCTTCTAAAATTAAAGAAGTTCACTCCTTTTATTTTAGGCCACTATGTGAGTAATGATAATACTAGAAGGAAAAGAAAATACTGAAAGAAAAACAGTCTTCAGTCTTGGTTTCAGTTATCTCTTCAAATCGGCATTAAGTACTGAATATCAGTTTTAACATTTTAGCTTGTTAGACCAGTAAGTCATGTTTTTCCACTGACCAAACACAGCTGAAGAAACAATTTTTGAAAAAATTATGATATGAAACATTTGATTTCTAATTCTGAGTATGTACTTAAAATGATTGGTGAACCCTTTTTGTTGTTGTTGTTTAGACAGAATCTGGCTCTGTTGCCCAGGCTGTAGTGCAGTGGCGTGATCTCGGCTGACTGCAACCTCTGCCTCCCAGGTTCAAGTGATTGTCCGGCCTCAGCCTCCCCAGTAGCTGGAATTACAGGCACCCATCACCACGCCCGGCTAATTTTTGTATTTTAGTAGAGAGAAGATTTCACCATGTTGGCCAAGTGGGTCTCGATCTCCTGATCTGAGGTGATCCACCCACCCCAGCCTCCCAAACTGCTGAGATTACAGGCATGAGTCACCATGCCCGGCAGATCGGTGAACATTTAACTGGGCAAAAAGAATGGCATCCATCATCCAAACAGGCTCACTTCCTCTAATCCCCCAAATGAACAGTAGTTATAATATCAAAAGAAACAATTTTTTTTTCTTTTTTGTTTTTGATTCCTTTAGAACCAACTGTGAAAGAGGTCAACAATACATTAACAGCTGCAATAGACATGAAAGAGCAAAATAGTGTATGAAAGAGTCTTGCTGGACATTTGTTCAACTTTTTCTGTGTTAACCAGAAAACTGCAACTGGCTTCCTTGGAAATATCAGGCATATATGTCTTATTTCCTTAGATCCTTCACAGATTTAGAATTCAGTCTATTTTAGGTCTGTATCACTATCTAAGAAAGCTTTCTTTATCTAGCTCAGTGGCAGCCAAAACAGATTCCTTGTCATTAAAGATGTCAGAACATAAAGCTTCCTGTAGACTTGGCATCAACTCCTCTCCTATGTTCATTCCATCTCCTTCCAGTGTTCCAAGGTCCACATTTGTCCCAGGAATGACTTCAAGGTAGTCTGGGAAATGGTTCTTCTGTGAAAGCAGAGTTCTTTGTTGGATAGTATCACCTGTATCCATCTCATCAATGCTGTTCAGGAAGTCATCGGGGGTGTCAGGGACACTGTAGCTGCTCATGCTTAGTCTACTGTCTGTACTCTCATTTTGACAGTGATAGGAACCACTGTTAAGAAAGAGATCTGAGATATTGGTAGTCATTGTTCTCAATTCCTGAGACATCTCAGGGGAAGATACTGGATTCAGAGTTCCACCATTATGCTCCAGTGTTGGTAACTGGCTACAGAGAACTAACTCCTACCAAAGCAGTTCTTGCTGTTTCAGTTGCAGTTTCTCTTTCTCCATCTTCATTTGCTGCAGTGGAATCTGTTGCTGCTGGTTGAAGTTGCCACTACCCATGATGTCTCCCTGTGGGCTCTGGAGAGCCAGGGATGGTGGCTGTTTCACTGCAGTAGTCCAATTCTCTGGTTCATGGCTTTACCAAAATGAGGGTCAAGCCTTGGGTCTAGGCAAGAGGTGGTCTTATTCTTACGGTTTATACTGTAAATTTTTCCATCCTGAGTCATGGCTTGTTCCCATCCATCAGGAAGAGGATCTGAGGCTGGATTTATCATATTCTGCTGCACTGGTGAACTGGTGAGAGCTGTAACATTTATCTGAGAGAGCATGGCCTTCCTGGGGTCCTGCCATGTTCTTGTCTGATCAATATGATTTTAGAAGTATCCCAACCAGAAGATGTCTTTACCATCTCCCAGTCTGCTGGTAGAGGTACATCATTAGGTATCTCAAAAGAAAACTTCCAAGATACTGAGCTGTGGGTGTGGCTGCTGGGCCAGAGACTACTCTTGTCGGGCTCAGTGTCTCTGCAGAGACAGCTCCCAACTTCAGAGAAGCTGGAGAGGAATGAGCTTAAATATGCTGTGGAGTCAGGGCTCCTTCAGTGCTTGCATCAATATTGGCCCATACGCAAATACCAGAGGCCTTCCTCTCCTTTTCCCCGCCCGGCCCTGGCAGGAATGAAGGCGCAGAGCACCAGTAGGTATGCACATTGTGCCTTGTGCAGTTTCTAAACTTTCTTTTGATATTGATTTCTGGTTTTGATCCATTTTTGTCTGATAAGACACTTGATGCAATTTTATTATTTTAATTTCTTAAAACTTGTTTTGTGACCTAACATATGACCTACTATAGAGAATGTTTTATATGCTAAGTGCTTATTCTTCAGCTTTTGAATAAAATGTTCTGTAATTATTTGTTAGGTGCATTTGGTCTAAAGTGCACATTAATTTCAATGTTTCTTTGTTGATTTTCTCTCTCTCTCTTTTTTTTTTTAGACAAAGTTTTGCTATTATTGCCTGAGCTGGAGTGCAATGGTGAGATCTTGGTCAGCTTATCACAACCTCTGCCTCTTGGGTTCAAGCGATTCTCCTACCTCAGCCTCCCAAGTAGCTGGGATTACAAACATGCGCCACCACACCTGGCTAATTTTGAATTTTTAGTAGAGACAGATTTCTCCATGTTGGTCAGGCTGGTCTCCAACTCCCAACATCGGGAGATCCGCCCACCTTGGCCTCCTCAAGTGCTGAGATTACAGGCATGAGCCACCGAGCCCGGCCCTGTTGATTTTCTCTCTATATGATCTGTTGCTGAGCATGAGTTGTTGAAGTCCCCAATCTTTATTGTATTACAGGCTATCTCTTCCTTTAGAGAAAATAATATTTGCTTTATATACCCATGTGCTTTAATGTTGAGTGTGTACATATAATTTATGATTGTTATATCCTCTTGCTGAATTGATCCCTCTATGATTATATAATGGCCTTCATTGTCTTCTTTTACTGTTTTTGACTGAATGTCTGTTTTACCTGATATAAGTATAAATACTCCCGTTCACTTTTGGTTTCCGTTTGCATGGAATATTGTTTTTCCTCTTTACTTTCAGTCTGCATGTGTCTCTATAGGTGAGATGAGTTTCATATAGGAATCATCTAGTTGGATTTTGTTTTAGCAAGACATCCATTTAGCAAGTCTATATTTTTTAATTGGGAATTTAATGTGTTTACATTCAGGTTATTATAGATAGATGATGAATTATTTCTGTTCTTTGTTAATTGTTTTCTGGTTTCTTTGTATATCCTTTGATCCTTTCTCTCTTTCTTGTTGTTTATTATTGCTGTTGGTGGTTTTCCATAGTGCTATTGTTTGACTCGTTTCTTGTTCTCATTTATGTGTCCGCTCTACAATGAGTTTCATACTTTTGTGTGTTTTCATGATGGTCTGTATCACCTGTTCACGTCCAGGTGTAGAAATTCCTTAACCACTTTTTTATAGGGCCAGTGTAGTGATAATGAGTGCCCTCAGTTTTTGCTTGCCTAGGGCATAATTTATTTCACTTTTTTTTTGAAGGATAGCTTTGCTAAATCTAGTCTTCTTTGATGATAGTTTTTCTTTTAACACTTTGAATATATGATCCTATTCTCTCTTGACCTGTAAGATTTCTGCAACAAAACCCAATGTCGGCTTGATGACTTGACACTTATTTTGCTGTTTTAGAATTCTTAGTGTCTTTAACAGTTTTACTTCAATGTGTCTTGAAGAAATATTTGTGTTGAATGTATTTGGGGGTCTTTGAGCTTCCTGTATCTGGATGTCTACATCTATTGCAATACTTGGTAAAAGTGTTCAGTTATTATTTTATTAAATAGGTTTTCTATGCCTTTGCCCACCTCTTCTCCTTCTGGAACACCCAAATTTGGAATACTTTTTTGCTTTATTGTGTTTCATCTGTAAAATAGGCTTTCTTCATTCTTTTTTATTCTTTTATTTTTTTTTGACTGAGTTATTTCAAAAAACCTGTTTTCCAGTTCTGAAATTATTATTTTTTTGCTTGATGTGGTGTATTATTGAAGGTCTCCATTGTATTTTTAATTTCATTTGTTGATTTTTTTTCAGTTCCAGTGTTTCTGTTTATTTCTTAATGATATCTATCTCTTTATTGCATTTCTCATTTTGATCATAAATATTTCTTGTTTGTATTATTTGTGTTCTCTTGTATATCACTGAGCTTCATTAATATCATTATTCTGATTTCTTCTTCTGCAATTGCATACATTTCTTTTTTGTTGAAATTTGTCGATGGAGAATTACTGCGTTATTTTAGAGGTACCATTTAAAACAATCTTTTAATGTTTCTTGTGTCCTTACATTGATATCTGCATATCTGGTGTAACAATCATTCCTTCCAATTATATTGATTGCATTTATCAGAAAAAGATGTTTTCCTACAGATGTATGTGTCAATATGTTTCCATCTCTGTAAAGGAATATCTGAGACTGAGTAATTTATAAAGAAAAAAGTGATTTATTTTGGCTCACAGATATGCAGGTTGTATGATATGGTTTGGCTGTGTCCCCACCCAAATCTCATCTTGAATTGTAACTCCCACAATTCCCATTTGTCATGGGAGGAATCCGGTGGGGTGATTAAATTATGTGAGTGGGTCTTTCATTTTCCTCTTTCTGTCACCATATAAGAAGTGTCTTTCCAGGTGTTGAACAATGAGAACACATGGACACAGGGAGGGGAACATCACACACTGAGGTCTGTTGGGGAGGGCTAGGGGAGGGACAGTAAGGGATGTGGGGTTTGGGGAAGGACAACATGGGGAGAAATGCCAAATATAGGTGACGGGGGATGGAGGCAGCAAACCACATTGCCATGTATGTATCTATGCAACAATTCTGCATGATCTGCACATGTACCCCAGAACCTAAAGTACAAAAAAAAAAAAGAGTGCCTTTCACCTCCCACCATGATTCTGAGGCCTCCCCAGCTATGTGGAACTGTAAGTCCAATTAAACCTCTTTTTGTTCCCAGTTTTGGGTATGTCTTTATCAGCAGCATGAAAACTAACTAATACACTGTACAAGAAGCATACTGCTGGCATCTGCATGGGAAGATCCCAGGAAGCATACAATCATGGTGGAAGGTGAAAGGGCAGGCATATCATATAGTGAGAGAGGGAGCAAGAGATAGAGGGGGAAGATTCCACACATTTTTAAACAACAGGGTCTTATATAAACTCAGAGCAAGTACTTACTCATCACCAAGAAGATGATGGATCTGCCCACATGATTCAAACACCTCCCATCAGGCCTCACCTCCAGGTGTTGAGATTATGTTGATGAGATTATGCTGGAGGCGTTTCTCAACACCTCCAGGTGTTGAGAAATGTTGAAATAACATTTCAACACATTTAGAGGGGACAGACATCCAAAACATACCATTGCACTCCTGGTCCTGCAAATCTCATGTTTTTCTCACATTGCAAAATACAATAATCCTTTCTCAACGGTCCCTCGAAGTCTTAATTTGTTCCAGCACTAACTCAAAAGTCTCAGTTCTCAAGTCTAAAGTTTCACCTGGAGATGAGTTACTTTCAATGAGCCCATGGGATTAAAAAAAAAAGTTATTTACTTCCAAGATACAATGGTGGTACAGGCATTGGGTAAACATTCACATTCCAAAAGGGAGAAATCAGCCAAAGAAAAGGGACAAAACGTCCCACACAAGCCTGAAATCCAGCAGGGCAGGCATTAAATCTCTTAAAGCTTTAACATAATCCTTGACCCCATGTCCCACATCCTGATGTGAGGGATGGACTTCCAAGGCCTTAGGCAGCCCCACTCATATGGCTTTGCAGAATATATCCCACGTGGCTGCTCTCATGGGTTGGAGTTGAATGCTTGCAGCTTTTCTAGGTAGAAAGTGCAAGCTGTCAGTCAATTTAACATTTTGGGGTATGGAGGGTAGCAATACCCTTCCCCCAGGTCCACTGGACAGTATCCCAGTGAGGACCCTGTGTAGGGGCTGCAACACTATGTTTCCCTTTGGCACTGACCTAGTGGAGTCACTCTGTGGGGGTTCTTTCTCTGTGGCAGGTTTCTGCCTAGGCACGCAGGCATTTGGATGTATCTTCTAAAATAGTCAGAAGCTACCAAGGCTCTTTCAGTGTTGCATCCTGTTTGACCACAGACTTAACATCACAAGAAAGCTACCAAGATCTACAGCTTGGACCCACTGGAGCAGCTGCCCAAGCTCTGTCTGGGGTCCATTGAGCTGGAGCTGGAGCTGGAGCAGTTAGGATATGCACAAGTGTCCCAAGGTTGAGTAGGGCAAACTTTACCTCATCTTTCTGTCTTCTGAGCTTTCCACACTCTTTCAACTTCTGCCTGTTACCCTGTTCCAAAGGTGCTTCCACATGTTGAGGTATTTTTATAGCAATGCGCCTCTCCTCAATATCAATTTTCCGTATTACTTTTTTTTCTTCTGCTACTATAAAGGAATACATAAGACTGTGTGATTTATAAAGAAAAGTAGCTTATTTGGCTCATGGTTCTACATGCTGTACAAATAGTATGGCAATGGTATCCTGCTTCTAGTGAGGGCTTCAGGGAACTTACAATAATAGCAGAAGGTGAAGAAAAAGCAGGCATATCACATAGCAAGAGAGAGAGGAAGGGAGAGAAGGCAGGTGACACACACTTTTATACAATCAGATCTAGCATAAACTCAAAGCAAGAATTCATTCATCACCACAGTTATTCACAAAGCCATTGGTGAAGGTCCCACCTCCATGATCTATTCTTTTTGTTTTGTTTTTTTCTGAGATAGAGTCTCACTCTGTTGCCCAGGTGTCACCCAGGCTAGAGTGCAGTGGTGTGATCTCGACTCACTGCAACTTCTGCCTCCTGGGTTCAAGCAATTCTCCTGCCTCAGCCTCTTGAATAGCTGAGATTACAGGCGCCCCCCACCACGCCTGGCTAATTTTTTCTGTTTTTAGTAGAGACAGGGTTCACCATGTTGGCCAGGCTTGTCTCGAATCACTTACCTCAAGTAATCCACCCACCTTGACATCCCAAAGTGCTTGGACTACAGGTGTAAGCCGCTGCACCCGGCCGACCCCTATGATCTAAACACTTCCCACCAGACCTCATCTTCAACACTGAGGATTACATTATAACATGAAATTTGGAGGGGAAAATTATACAAACCATATAAATGTATCTGTAGTGTTGGTTGAGTAAGGCACTTAGGCTTTGATTCTGGATGAACACAGTGGTAGAGTCTTCATATAATTTATTTGGCTATAATCAGTGTCAATGTTGTCTGTGAGTTCCTTAGAGTTCCACAGGCCTCAGGCTGTGGCTTTTAGTGAAGTATGTAGTGAGGCTTGGTTTGGGATGGGGTTGCCAGGTGGTGGGCCTATCTTCATGCTCCAGTGGTGGAGGTGATGGGCCAGGTGTGCTAGTCCTTGGACCTCTCTGTGGTATATGAAGGCACCAATGGTAGAAGGTATTTGTGAGCCTGTCATTGTGCTTCCATGTGTTTTGCCTGGATGCCAACAGTGGCAGCAGTTGGTCTAGCAAGCAGATGTACCCTTGGTCCCTTGGGCATCCTGCATGGCATCAGTGATGGCAGTAGCAGCTGTGGGGTCACCCTCAGACCCAGAGGCAGCATGAATAGGCACCAGAATCGGCAGTAGTGAAACTGGGGAGGAGCAGTCCTCAGGCCTCTAGGTAGCATATAAGCTTGGGTGCTGCTAGTGATGGTGGTGGCAAATTGGGCCCATCCATCCTTAGAATAGTGAAAGGTATATGTAAATGCTGGGATTGTTAGTGGGGCAGGCCTATCCCTAGACCCCTATATGATGTGTGCAGGTGTCAACAGACTAGCTGGGCCTGTCTTCAGGCCCCTTAAAGGCATGCACAGATGCAGAGTTTGACACGTGGAGTGAGTCGATCCCCAGGTTCCTAGATGGTGTCCTTTAGCACCAGCAGCACTGGCAGTGAGTAGAGTGGGTATGTCAATAGAAAGCACTCTGGGTTGATCCAGTGGCCTCCAGATGATGCATACGAGTGCTGGTGGCAACAGCAGATGCACAGGTCTGTACCCAGGCTCCTCAATGGTGTGCACAATTGCCAGATGTGGAAGGTGGGGCTTATCAATCCCTAGGCCTCTGCATGGCATTCACCACCCATTTTTCAGGATTTAGGACACTGTGTGGGCTAGAGTGTTGGGAGCCCTTCTGCATCACTGGGCTCAGTTGGTGTCACAATACTGCAGCCCTCTCTGTGGGCACACAGAGCTGTCAGAGGGTTTCCAGGGATGCAGAGGTGAATGTTGGGCTTCAGGACAGAATGTAGTCTGGTTAGAAGTGGGCTTTAAAAATGTTAACATGATGCAGCTACTTGGGTTTCAGGGATTGTTTGGGACCCGGTGCAAACTCCTTCTCTGGAACAATGCTATTGTATGGACTCTAGGAAGCTCCTGATCCTTGTATCAGTGTCTCTGAGGGCCAGTGGGCTCTTCTGTGGCTAGCATTGCTGTAGTCCATGGAGGAAATGTGGGCTGCTAGGCAGCTCTCTTTTATCTTTGCCTTGCACTGGGAAGTTCCTCCTGGCTTTGAGCTAATCCTGGCCAGGCCAGTTGCTTCATTTTCTTCTCCTTCTGTACCTCAGAGGTTCCCTGTCACTTACCTACCGAATTTGAATGTACTCTCTTAGATGCTGTATTCCCTGTGCAATTGTCAACTCACTACTTTGCTCCTTCTTTGTGGAGAAGGTGAGTGATGGGTGCCTCTAGTCCGCCATAGTACCCACTCGGGTCTTATCATGGTTTGAATTTGTATCTCCCTGATAAAAAGTTATGCTGAGATTTTAGAAACAAACTTGTTGGCCATTTAGGTTTACTCTGAAAAATGACTATTCAGGTTTGTTGTCCATATTTTACTCAGGTTGTTTTCTTGCTGTTGAGTTTTTTAGTTCCTTATATAAATGTTCCCCAACAAACGATGGGGTTACATAAAGACAAACTCATCATAAGTTGAAAAATATCATAATTCAAAAGTGCATTTTGGACTTATGATATTTTTCAACTTATGGCTTTATCTGAATGTAGCCCCATTTTAAGTTGAGGAGTGTGCTGAATGCACACTTTCACACCATTATAAAGTCAAAAAGTGATAAGTTGAACTACTGTATGTTGAGTACCATCTGTATATTTTGTATATTAACCCTTTTTTCAAATGTATAGTTTGCAAATATTTTATCCCATTCTGCAGGTATTCTCTTTACTCTGTTGATTATTTTCTTTGCTGTGCAAAACCTTTTTAGTCTGATGTAATCACGTAAGTCATTTTCACCTTTATTGTCTGTGCTTTTGAGGCCATATCCAAGAAACTCAATGCCCAAACCAATGTCATGTATTCTGATAGTATTAAGCTCTTATATTTAAGTCTTTCATGCATTGGAAATTATTTTTGGATGTAGTGTGAGATAATTTCATTATTCTGTAGAAAGGTTATCTAGTTTTCCTAATACCATTTACTGAAGACTGTCTTTTCCTCATTAGGTATTCTTGATATCTGTGTCAAAAATCAATTTATCATAAATGCATAGATTTATTTGTGAGTTTTGTATTTTGTTCTATTGTCCATATGGTGGTTTTAATGCCAGTATTATGCTTTCTTTTATTACTATAGCTTTGTCGAAAATTTTGAAGCCAGGGAGCACGAAGTCTCAATTTTTGTTTCTTATGCTCAAGATTGCTTTGGCTACTCAAAGTCTTTTGTAATTCTATACAAATTTTGGTATTTTTATTTCTGTAAAAAATGTCATTGGAAATTTAATAGAAATTACATTAAATCTGTATCAAGCTTTGAGTAGTATAGACATTTTAATAATATCACTTCCTCTGGGTCATGGACTATTGTTTCATTTTTTATTTGTAGCTTTTTCAATTTTACATAAATGTTTAATAATTTTTAGTATACAGGCCGTCACCTCCTTGGTTAAATTTGTTTCTAAGTATATTATTTTAATTTTGTAGCTAGTGTAAATAAATTGTTTCCTTGATTTCTTTTTCAAAGAGTTCATTTAGTATATTAAAATGCTACTGATTTTTGTATGTTAATTTGATATCCTGAAAATTTACTGATTTCAATTCTTAGTTCAAATTGTTTTTGGTGTACTCTTGAAGGCTTTCTATAAAAGACAGCATGCCATGTGCACACAGGAACAATTTAACTCCTTCCTTTTCAATTTCTATGACTTATTTATTTCTCTTACCTAATTGCTCTGATTAGCACTTCCACTGCCCTGTTGAATAGAAGTGGCAAGAGGGGGCATTCTTGTCTTCTCACTTACCTTAAAGAAAAAACTTTCAGTTTTCTACTGCTGAGTGTAACATTAGTTGTGTGCCTTTCATTATGGCTTTTATTTTGCTGTGCTACATTTCTTTTATATCTAATTTGTTGTGAACTTTTATCATGAAAGAATAATGAATTTGATAATTTTTTTCTACATCTATTGAGATGATCATAAAGTTATTTCTTTCATTTTGTTAATGTACTTTATTACATTTATTGTATATATACATTTGCATATGTTGATTCCTTTTTGCATCCCTGAATAAGTTTTAGTTGATCATGATGAATCATTCTTTTAATGTGATGTTGAATTCAGTTTGACAGTGTTTTGTTGAGGATTTTTGCATCTATGCACATCAAGGATGTAGGCCTGTGATTTTCTATTCTTGTGTCTTTGGCTTTGTTATCAGGGTAATTCGGGTCTCGTGAAATGACTTTGGAAGTATTCCCTCTTCTTAAAATTTTTTGTAAGAGTTTGAAAAGAATTAGGAATTAGTGTTATGTGTTTTTAAAATGTTTGGTCATGGGATTTTATTTGATGGGAGAATTTAATGTTTGCATGTAATGTGATAGAGGTCTTGCATCTTTTTTTCGTACATGGATGACCAGTTGTCCCAGCAATTTATTATTATTTGTTAGTAAAAAGGATAATACACTATGATCAGGGTGAGTTCATTCTATGCATGCAAAGTTGATTTAACATTACAAAAGTATAACCCAGTCAATTAATGGTTTAAAGGAGAAAAACTGATACTCATGAGATTTTTGCCACCAGGTATCAAGCCTAATTATAAGTAACTGTGCATAGTATTAGAACAAAAATGGAGGCCCCAAAATTGACACTTGCATTACTTAATATAACAGAATGGTATTGCATATTGGTGGGGAAGGGTGGGTGTTTCAGTGAATCGTGCTGGGACAACTGGTCATCCATGTACGAAAAAAAGATGCAAGACCTCTATCACATTACATGCAAGCATTAATTATGGGATGAATTAAGAACTAAATTCAAAAGACAGAAATGTAGTGATTTTCTTTTCTTTTTTTCTGAGACAGAGTCTCACTCTTTTGCAGGCTGGACTGCAGTGATGCAGTCTTGGCTCACTGCAGCCTCTGACTCCTGGGTTCAGGTGATTCTCCTGCCTCAGCCTCCCAAGTAGCTGGGATTACAGGCATGAGCCACCACAGTTGGCTAACTTTTCTATTATTAGTACAGACAGGCTTTCACCATGTTGGAAAGGCTGATCTTGAACTGCTGACCTCAGGTCATTTGCCCACCTTGGCCTCCCAAAGTGCTGAAATTACAGGCATGAGCCACTGCGCCTGTCCAAAATGTAGTGATTTTAGAAAGAACATAGTAAATGCTTGAGACATCCATCTCAGGATCGAAACCTATGTGGAAGTGGAAGAAGCAGTACAGGACAGAAGGAAAGGAAGGACTGCAAAACAGTCACAGCAAAGGCCTCAGACCATCTTATGGGGGTTCTGGATCTAGAATGGCCCTTCAAAGCTGTCCTGAATTGGGATGGAGGTCAGGGCCTTTATGTACTCACATCAAACAGCCATTGTATGCAGGCTGACCCTGAGAAAGGTATGTAAATTTTGGTAAGCACTATCTTGGGGAGAAATTCAGCTGACATCTATCTGTTCTCAACATTCCCAGTAGCTTGACAATGAGTGCTTCTGTCCTGGAGAGTGGTATCTGGGAGGCACTATAGACTTCAACAGACACTTCAACAGAAAAATCCAAAAGGTCAGTAAATGTGATAAAATTGTCTCCTCATCAGTCCACAAGGAAATGTCAAAAACCCATAAAATACACTTACATACTATTAAATTGTAAAAATTAAAAAAAAAACTTTAGCATATATTCACACAGATGTAGAGAAATTAAAATCCTCATACACTGCTTGTAGAAATAGTTCGTGCAACTGCATTGAGAAACATTTTGCATCATCTAGCTAATAATAATAATTAAAAAAGCAAATGCCATTTGTCCCAGCAATTTTGCCCTTAGATATTTTGAGAAATTCTTGCACATGTATACTCCCAGATATATAAAAGAGCATTCATAGAAATATGGTTTATCTAAACATTGTTACCTTTACACTTGAAACAACACAAGGGAACTTCAAAACTCAATGTGATTAATACAGTTGTTTATATAATAGAATACTACAGAGCTATAGAAATAAAAGTACTACAGCAATAAATGTCCACATGGATTAATTACACAAGCATAATTCTGAGAAAAAATACAGCACAAAAGGACACACACAATATGATTCAATCTATTTAAAGTTCAAAAACAGGCAAAATTAAACTATGATTTACTTTTGCATTCATCAGTGGCAAAAACTTTTGTTTTCACAAAGAGGAGAATAATTATCACTCAAAATAAGATAGAAGTCACCTTTGAGGAAAGGGAGCAGATGTGGTAAGTAAGAGGTACCTGGATGCTTCTGGAGGTCTGGGCAATAAATGTTTTGTATCTGAACCTGAGTAGTGAACACATGTGGGTTTCTGCTATCATTATTGTTTCAATTGTAGATACATGCTTTATTTGTTCCTCTGTTTTTATATTTCATAATGACAAGAACCAAAATAAGAAAAAGAAAATAAGTCTTTAGAGATGATCATCCGCTTTTATAAAGGTTCAGTCACATTATACTGAAAATATGATTTAGAGAAAATGCTAAGGGAAGACAGCCCACAAGTATTACTATAAAGCAACAGATCCAGAGATCCAGCATGAGGAACGAAGAAAGCAAGCAGGAAGGCTCTCCATTCACTCCTCAACTAATGAGGGATACAAAGCTTGTGTTCTGGGCCTCTCACCCTCAGCTGTTCTGGCTTCTTATGGTGCATTAGCCAAGAGGCAATAATTGTTTTTACCACGACATGTACCTTCCCCTTGCTGACCTATTCTAGTTCCTTTGAAAATGTACCTGGTCCCATTCTCTCTTACCCATGCAAATTCTCTACCAGGTTACTGTTCCTAAACTGATAAACAAAGCAGGCTAATACACTTATGGGTGCTCAAACATAAATTTACATATTAACTATCCTAAGTAAACCCGAAACATTTAAAATAGCAGATTTCAGAGAAAAGGTACCTTTGCATTCACTGTTCTCTTGACCATATCCTTCACCAGCCCTACATATTTCCTTCCTCAACTCTCACAGACTAATTTTAGACCCTCAAACTCAGACCCTTTACTTCTCTCAATCATAGGCATAGTAATCTGGTTTGTAGGAATTCTTCCCAAACAAAAGGATTTGTTTTTTTTTCTCAACAATGTGATTTGAAGATCATTTCGTGTAGATTAATATAGATCTACCTCATTTTTATTAGCTGCTGCATTGGATCACACAATATAACATACTCATATCACACAATTAATTGTATCACACAGTGTAACAGCCATTCCCCTATGGATAAGTATTTAGGCTGTTTATAATTCTGCACAATTACAAGCAATGCTTAAATTAATATGTTTATGGTATATGGACTAACCTGTATATAATTGAGAGTTGCTCTACTATAGACACCAAAATGTGAAATTTCTGAGACATAGGGCATAAGGCCTTTTCAGTCATAATAAATATGAAAAAAATTCCCCTCCAAAACAACTACCATGTTTATCTCCAGCCAGTAATTTATAATTTCCCCTTTCTATATCATTTGCCAACACTTGGTCTTATAGTACTTGTAAACATTTTCCAGTTAAATGAATGGAAAATAGTTCAATTTTATTTATTTCCCTAATTACTAATGAGATTGAATTTTTATTTTTTGAGATGGAGTCTTGCTCTGTCACCCAGGCTGGTGTGCAGTGGTGCCATCTCGGCTCACTGTAACCTCTGCCTCCTGGGTTCAAGCGATTCTCCTGCCTAAGCCTCCTGAATAGCTGGGATTACAGGCGCATGCCACCATGCCCAGCTAATTTTTGTATTTTTAGTAAAGACAGGGTTTCACCATGTTGGTCAGGCTGGTCTCAAACTCCTGACCTTGTGATCCACCTGCCTTGGCCTTCCAAAGTGTAGGGATTACAGGCGTGAGCCACTGCACCTGGCCTCAAGATCTTTTTTATGTTAATTGACTACATGTAATCTATCTCTGATTTGTTAATTTCTTTTAAAATTATTGTAAATTGTATTTTTTCTTATTGTTTGTAGGATTTTTAAAAAATACATTATGGATAGAAATCTTGCATTATATATGTGGATATCTTTAAATTTTGTTTACGGTATCTTTCATAGTTCACGTTTTTAATCTTTGAAAATACTAAACATATCTCCATAACAACACTGAAAACACTACTGTGTTTCTTCACATGCTGGTCTCTTCCACCAGAGAGTTAATTTCTTGAGAGCAGGAGTTGGGTTTTATTCATCTCCATAGCAACCAGAAAAGAGACTGGATTATTGTAGGTTTTTAGTCAATACTGGTAACCTTGAATTGATAATGCCTTTAGCCCAAAGGGATGACATTGACTCTTAGAATAAAGAAGTGGGTAAAAAATCGGTGAGATTTCTTATTTTTATCATTTGTAGTGAAAATCTCATTCTGGTAACCCCAGGAACAGTCACTTTTTAATTTGTTCTTCCTGCTCTTGGCCTCAATCTCCACCACAGAATTTCCCTCTATTTTTCTCCTAGAGTTTCTCTGAAAGGTGAGGCAACTTATACATCTTCACTCAGGGCTAGAATTTTTACTGCTGTGGTTTTGAAGTTTAAAGCTGTCCCAACACCCTCCTTTCCCTCCTTACTTCTTAGGAAAACATAAACAAAATGAGAACGGATCTGTACAAGAAAATCTAGCCAACTAAATCTGTATCCCACAAACTCTTGTCAGATCCTTCGTAGAAAATATGCAAAAGGAGCCAAAGCCTTCATGAAGCTCCATTCAGGGACACAGCTGAATAGACTCCCCAAAATGGGGAGGACCTCATATGATTAAACAGAGAAATTGTCATTATTAAGACAATCTGGCTTCCTTTCTTATCCCATACTATATAGAAGTTTCATTATAACTTCACCCAGCTATGGAAAAAAAAGTGATCTACTCATGTCATGCTAGAGAAACAGAGATTGGAGACAAGTCAAGAAAATAGTCATGATTTCTGAAGTTTAAAATCTTTTTATTAATAAAAAGTACAATAATTAAACTGAACAAGATTGCTTAGTACCCAAGCACACCCTGCATGGATGCCATAGTGGGAGAGTCTCTGAAGTAGAACAGAGTAATCTCTAAGTGGCCATGCTAACAGAGGCAAATCTTGAGATCTTGAGTATCTCCAGGTGTATAACAGACTTGTTTATGAGAGATTGCTCATGATCCTAGCCTCAAAGCCATGCCTCTGGAGCAAGAACTAGTATAAAATAGAGGAAAAACAAGGTGTTGCTCTAAAGCATTAAAATAATGAGGCATAAACATAAGAGTTATAGAGACTCAAGCATAATATACTGTTTTATAATTTCTTTAAACAAACTAACAATGACAAAAAGTCCGATTCATCCTTTCACTGCAGGCTCCTTTCCCCAACACAAAAAAGAGAATCAGTTTCTGGCACTGCTCTCCTGCTGTGACCTCCTGTCAAAAGACAGGGATGGACACCATTAGGAATTCTCTTCCCCTTTTAATTCAGTGATACAATGACAACAGCACTGCACACAACATAGTTACAAAGTAATGTCCAACACAGTTACTTACAGTGACTCTAGGAAAGGAAGGAGAGTTTTTAAGTTAACAAAATAGTGTCTCTTCCTCTGACCCCAGCCCAACACCAGAAAAGGAAATGGAAAGTAAAACCAGTGTTTGGAAACCAAAGAAATATCCTGCCACTGGTAGAAATCCCATCCTCTTCCAACCCACTCCCACCCCCAACCACCCTACCCAACTTCCCTCCTCCTACCTATACTACTCAGAGTACAGTAAGTTGGGAAAGAGGAACTATAAGTGGTGAAACTGAACTGCCCAAGGTTTAAAGGGCTCTGGAAAATTGCCTTTGTGCTTCTGAGAGTGTGACATTTAATGTGGTCCAAACAGAGTTACAAAGGGGGAAGAATACAGCTTTTGAAGCAATGAATTTTGCTTACCTCTTCCTTTAGGTCCTAATACATTTCAAGTATGGAAATGGATGATAATCCTATTGTTAGTAATGAAGAAGATGTAGGGAACGTGAAAGTAAGAGAATAAATAATATTGCTTCCAGTGGCCACTCTTCAATTATCCTGCTTACTGATTCAAATTTTTCTCTTTATCACCTAGGAAGCCTCATCTTCTCCTTTACATTGGGTAAATATAAGGTATTATAACTTATCATAATAACGGTTATAATACTTGGGTGCTCACTTAAAGATCTCTCATCATTTTTGCTAACATAATTTATGAGAAGCCTCACAATATTCCTGTGAGGTAGATATTGAGATCCCCATTTTCCAAATGGATTAACTGAGGCACAGAGAGGTGATCTGACTTGCCTATGGTCAACCAAGTGAGACTTGTAAAAGTATAGAAGAGAGGTGACTCGGTAACATCACTGTTGTCAGAGAGCCATATTTAACAGTAAGAAACGATAGTGCTATGTGTTTATTTATATTTGGCCCACCTAGTTTCTTCTGTGTCCATCCCTCATACAAGGATTAGCAAACTATCCCTCATACAAGGATTAGCAAACTGTGGAGCATCAGTAAGTTCCTTTGGCTTACTTAAGGTTAGGTACATTCTCAATGGTTTGGTTCATGAGAAAACTTTTCGGGAGCAGGACAGACCCTAGATTCTTGGCACTTAGATCACAGAAATCCCTAATTCCAGAATTTTGCAGACCAAATTGTTTCAAAGAGCTGTTGGAGTTCCAAAAATATTACTATCATGTACATACACACTGTGCTGTAGTTGATCAAAGTTGCTTCCCATGGGTATACAGCTTAACAATTCAGATACTGCTATATATGTACACTGAATTTGAAAAATTAAATAAACAGATGACAGAGGTTGAGAGCCAGGTTTCTCAGTATTAGTATGGGAGGTTTCAGATAAGTAAGAGGAAGAAGCTAGAATGATTCATGTGGTAACAGATTAGAGTTGAAAACATCAATATGAACTCATGTTTAGCTAAATAAAAATCTGGATGACTACATACAGAAATATTTATAGACATGTGCAGATACATAGGATAGTATACACACGTTTCCTTGCTCCGTTAGCTGAGATGGCCTAGAAGCAACAGTAGCCCAGTAGCAACAAAGATACCTAATGCCCAGATATTGGTTTCTAATATAATTATCCAGTAAAAGAAACCAAGTCTCCTAGAAGAAATGGCTGATTATAGGAATAGGTCACGAAATATGTAAGATGAGCCTGGAACATCTTGCAATGGCAGAAAGGACATGCTAGGAAAAAATGATGGGGGTACATCAAAAGGACTTGAGAATCACCCAAAAGAGCTCCCAATGGCCAAAGCTGAAACAATTCAAGCAACAAAATAAACTAGTAGTATTAGATTATAACTCAAAATATAAAATAAATATCCATGAGTCCATGCTGATATAAATAAAGTATTATATAAATAAATAAATGGGGGAGAAGAGACAATCTCCCTTAAACAATGATTCCAAATAATTTATACAAGATACTTGCTCTCAAAGATGTGGCATATAACTTACTATTCCTTAAGCATGGGCTGCACATAGTGATTTCCTTTCAAAATGTACAGTATGGAAGGGAGGAAAAAAAAGAGCACAGGGGAGAAACCTGACAAAGACTATTTCAGCCAGGTGATCAAGGTTAACAACAGTGATAAGTCATGTAAATACAGGCATACCTCGTTTTATTGTGCTTTGCTTTATTGCACTTTGCTATTGCATTTTTTTACAAATTAAAAGTTTGTGGCAACCCTGTGACCAGCAAATCTATTTGGCAACATTTTCTTAACAGCATGTGCTCACTTCGTGTCTGTGCCAGTAACATTTTAGCAATAAAGTATTTTAAAATAAGGTACGTACATTGCTTCTAAGACATAATGCTATTGCACATTTACCAGACTACAGGATTGTATAGACATCAAATTTTATATGCACTGGGAAACCAAAAAGTTTGTGTGACTTGCTTTATTGTAATATTTGCTTCACTGCAGTGATCTGGAACCAAATCTGCATCGTCTCCAAAGTATGCCTGTATGATGTGATGAAAATGGCTCTTCCTCTCTGTGGTCCTACTCTCAAAAACTCATAACCCCAAGTCTAATAATGAGAAAGGCAACTGACAAATCCCAGTTGAGGAAAATATTTCTCAAAACTGTCAAGGACACTAAAAATAAGGAAAGTCTGAGAAACCATCACGATCAAAAGGAATCTAAGGAGATATGACTACTAGATGTAATATGGAATCCTGAACAAGATGCTGAAACAATTCTTTTTTTTTTTTTTTTTTTTTTTGAGATGGAGTGTTGCTCTGTCACCCGGGCTGGAGCACAGTGGCGAGATCTTGGCTCACTGCAACCGCCGCCTTCTAAGTTCAAACAATTCTCCTACCTCAGCCACCCCAGTAGCTGGGATTACAGGCGCCCGCCACCAGGCCCACCTAATGTTTTTGTATTTTTAATAGAGACAAGGTTTCACCATGTGGGCCAGGCTGGTCTCGAACTCCTGACCTCGTGTTCCGCCCACCTTGGCTGGGATTACAGGTATGAGCCACCGTGCCCGGCCGAAACAATCCTTTAAAAAGGATATTAGGTAAAAACTACGGAAACCTGAATAAAGTATGGACTTCAGTTAATAACATTAACACATCAATGTGTTTCATTAATTGTAACACATGTACCACACTAATGTAAGATGTTAATAATAGAGGAAATTGGATGTAGGGTATATGAGACCTCTCTGTACTAGTTCACAATTTTTCTGTAAATCTGAAACTGTTCAAAAATAAAAATAAAAAAATAAAAAAGTTTGTTTTAAAAGAAGTTAACATTGAAAACCTTTGTCTTGCCCATAATGCACTCTGCCAATTTAATCTACCCAATCAGTTTACAGTCTTCAAAGTTTATTCTAAATTTTATTATAATTATTAAGTTTATTATGTTCAATTGCTGATCATCAGATAGAGGAATTCTGCTGCAACAAATCCCAGAATATTATCCAATCCTATTGATGCCCTAAGCTGGTGCTTTGTTGTTATAAACACAACAAATTCAATTGAACCTTAAATGCTATTCAAGAGAGATACATTTTAGTTCTTTTCCACCACCTCACTGTCTATCTAGAGAAGTTTTATGTGTTTTTGATATAATAACTCGGTAGTGTACTATATTTGAATCCTGTACTCTATAAAATTCTGTTCATGAATCCTGGGAAGCTTTTATCATTTTTTGAAGGGGAGAGAGAAATGAGAATAGGGTTAAAGTTTCTTCTTTACTATAGACAATTAACAAACAAAGTCTCTCATTATGTTACAGAAACATTTTTAAATAAAGGCTCAGATGTCAGGGACCCCAATATTTGGGATCCTAATTTGATCAACCTAATTTGATCAACAGGATATTTGATAATCTTTATTTATAAATAGATCATATGTCTCAAGGCAAAATATTCTGAGGTCTGACGGGAGTAGTTCAGTTCTGAGCTCTGAAAAAGGAGTATCAAGATCCAAATTATGAAGAAAATGAGTAAGCTTGGGCTCTACTGTGAAATACTGCATCAATTACTCAATCATAAGCTTAAACATATGTTAATTCATCTTTACCAATGTGTCTTACAGCTACTTTAGAGGTCCCCTGTAACAGACTGGCCTTCAAGATCTCCTAGTGTGTTAGCAATTATGCACTTTTGGAACCTGTATACCCAAAATTAGGAAAAAGCCCTAATTGATAACAATAACAGTAAAAACCCATGTCATTTTGAAAAATTTTGGATTCATGGAGAGTTTATGATCTAGATAGACACTGCAAGTTAAAATGAGGTAAATAAAATCTAGATATTATAGAAGTGTGTGTCTAACGTCATATAGCAACGACCACAAGTACATTTTGCTTGCTATTTAATCAGCTGTAAATGATTTTTGAGGTCTAAAGTTTTTCTGAAGAATAACATGTAAAATTAGACAACTATTGCAACCAATCACATAAACTTTAATTTGGTTTAATAATGTGATCCTGGCCAGGTGTGGTGGCTCATGCCTGTAATCGCAGCACTTTGGGAGGCAAAGGCAGGCAGATCACTTGAGGTCAGGAGTTTGAGACCAGCCTGGCCAACATGGCGAAACCCCACCTCTACTAATTACAAAACTTGGTCAGGTGTGGTGGCACACACCTGTAATCCCAGCTGTTCAGGAGGCTGAGGCAGGAGAATCACTTGAACCCAGGAGGTGGAGGTTGCAGTGAGCCAAGATCACTCCACTGCACTCCAGCCTGGGTTGACAGAATGAAACTATGTCTCAAAAAATAAATAAATAAAATTATGTGATCCCTAGGAGAATGAGCGTGCAGGTATATAAGGCCTCAAAGAAACATCTGGAGATCAAATCTGACCCGTATTTGTCTCATCTGTAAAATATAATGGATGAGTAGGACTAGATGATTAATGGGATCCCTTCTTGGTGCTAGAATTCTACAATTTAGTGAGAATGGACAGTCTCAGGAAATAGTAACCTAAAGTATTTAAGCAGGATTGAAAAGAAAAAGGTGTTCAATATGAAGACAATCTTTAAAAGAGAGGCTGAGTCCAAATTCAAGTGATGCAAGCCCCCTCCCCTACCCCTGACCCCAGGAAAGGAAATATGCCATGTGGAGGTAGATCTGTGGTCCAGGGCCAGGAACAGAGGATTTTATACCGTAGATCATATTATAAAACAACCTGATTGGGCAGCTGAATGAGTATATTATGCAACCTGCTGTAATAGCTAAAATAAATGGCTTAGGTTTTCATAGCAGTTGCAGAACATCAAATTGCTTTTTGTACGTCAGTTTCCATGAAAAGCATCTTATGATTCATTTGAAACAGGAATGAATGCCAATAATTCTGTGGAGTGAACAACACTCTGTTCTTCCAACCCCTCACTTCTGTATGACATGCCCCTAGTGTGTGATTTCTCATCATGCAATATACTCAATTGTTTCTTTGTGTAAATGAAAAAATAAACAGCACAGCCAGCCCCTCAAGACACTGTCTCAACAGCCTGCCATTTGAATGAGGTTTGTGATTAACAGCACTTTAGATATCCTGTCCAAATAAATGTACCTCGCTATTTGTTCTCAGGATCATCCTAGGTCTGTTTGTTCCTGTCACGGCCCAACCTACTTTCCTGGAACGTTTTTTACCTTACTGACATGTCTACATGTGCTTTGAATATCTGTCCAAATTTAACCTAACAAATAATCATTGCGCAGCAAAATCTTAATACTGAAGGAGAAAGTGAAAGAGAAGAGGAGGAGAAGGAGAAGGCTAAGAACTCCTCATTCCCTTGATGAACTTAAGAAGCAGAAGCACCAGCACTGTCTGAAAACCAAACTTTTAGAGGAAATAGGATTAGATTTATTAAAACCTTTTGAATTTGGTATGGGGCTCGGCTTATTCACTGGAAATGTGCCTCATACTCAGAAACCAAATCCCTGTAAATCTTATCACTCATCTACACTGTTATGCTCTTTCCATCTGGGAACTTAAAAGACTCATTTCGGACACTATCAAACCACCTTTAGGTACTTATTTAAAAAAACATATGGATAAGAGTTCTAGAAAACAAGAGAAAAATAGGAAAGAAAAAAGCAGCGTATGTTTGTTCACAGCCTTGAGTCTGTTTCCTGTTTTGTTACTTTAGGAAAAATGTCCTATTTCAGAGCAGGGGGTATGGGAGGCATCCATGGGTGCCACACTGGAATTCAACCCATATGGAGGTTGAAAAAAATGGGTCTGGACAATGGAGAGGTGAAGGTGGAATATGAAGAACCCCACGGGAGACCAGCTCTCTTTTCCTCCAGTCTCCTCAACTTGGCTCAGTGGGCTGCTTCAACTCCATTTCAGATGCAAGCTGAAGTCAGAGAGGAAAAAACTGTCCTGACCTCAGCACACAAACAGGAAAGATACGAGCGCAGCTTTTCTAGTGTGACTTGTGCAGCTCACATGGTGTCATGGCGACGGCGATGCAGGGACAGGTGGTCAGAACGAGAAAAGCTGCGGTTGCAGTCTGTGCACCGGAAAGGCTTTATGCCTGTGTGCTTGCGGAAATGGCGAGTGAGCTCATCTGAGCGAGCAAATTTCCAGGAGCAGCCATCCCAGGTGCACTTATAAGGCTTCTCTCCTGAAAAGCAAATGTGACAAAACAAAGAGAATCAGACAGAGGGTGACGGGACACTACAAAGATAATAGAATACATAACTTGTATCAAGGCTTTAGCGAAAAGGTTAGGCAATAACCTTGAAGGCATATGCTCGTTCATCTTTTAAATTAATTATTTGAGAAGCACTGTAGAAATGTACATGATGTTTTGAGATGTATATACATTGTGAAATGGCTAAGTTGAGCTAATTAACATACTTATTACCTATATACTTATCACTTTTTTTGTGGTGAGGACTCTTGAAATCTACTCTCTCATTGATTTTCAATAATACAATACATTGTTACTTACAGAAGTCCTAAAGAAAGCCCAAGAAGTTAGAGTGGGAATCATATAGCCTCTTGTTCAAATACGCCTTTGTGTGAGCCGGGTCTACTACAAACTAGCTGTGTGATCTTAAATAATCACTTCTTCCTGGTTGGTCTCTGGTTTCTCACCTCTAAAGGATAAAAATATATCACAAAGTTGTTCAAAACATTTTCTTTTTTAAAGATAGCTAGCAGGCAATACACCTAGGATCTAAACTCAGGTCTCTGGCACTTTCCATTGTACCACACTGTAGTAATAGTCCTCTCCTCGAATGTCACCCATCAAATAGTCTAAAATAGAGCCATATATACACAGGATGAATGTGTGACTCACTGGAAAGGGCCCTCAGCTAAGGCTACAGGCCTTCTGTGTAAGGTTAGAAATTCAAGGGCATGTAATGGCATGAAGTGCAGTGTCAGGTGAAACTTTTTGAAATAGCTCCATGCCCAGAATCATTGGGTTGTATTTGAATTATATGTAGGATATGTATGCCCAAGATAGAAAGCTAAATGGAAAAAAAATAGTATAAAAAAACATTAACAGAGTATGACCTCATTATGGTGTATAGATCACACACCACACATTTGTATACTCACAATAAAGGCACTATCAATACACTTAAAAGTACATTATGAGAGAAACTGTTAACAATTAATGACTATGTGGAAGTGAGGACCAGGGATACTGGGAAGAGAACTTTTCATTTTTACTTTATGATTTAAAATGCTTTAAAATCATACTGTTGTATCTTATAATAAAAATTTTAAAACAAGAAATAAGCTATACGAGCAACAATACATATTAATTATGGATAAGTCTGGGTTGTAGGGTTAGGGTAATGTTTGCTTTCTTCTTTTTTTTGGACATAGATTTTCACTCTTGTTGCCCAGGCTGGAGTACAATGGTGTGATCTCGGCTTACTACAACCTCCTCCTCCCAGGTTTAAGCGATTCTCCTGCCTCAGCCTCCCAAGTAGCTGGGATTATAGGCATGTGCCGCCACGCCTGGCTAATTTTGTATTTTTAGTAGAGACGGGTTTCTACATGTTGGTTAGGCTGGTATCCAACTCCTGACCTCAGGTGATCTGCCTGCTTTGGCCTCCCAAAGTGCTGGGAATACAGGCACGAGCCACTGTGCCCAGCCTGCTTTCTTCTTAATACATTTTTCTGTTTCCCATCTTCTACAATGAGCATGTATTATTTTATAATCAGAAACAAGCAATAATGCAGACACAAAAATGTATTGGTATTCTAATAGTCTCTTTTGGTCTTTTCCCCGTTTCTCCTTGTAAATTATCTAGGGCATTTAATTTTATGCTGTTCTAAATTCTGGTGGCAATCTGGCTTGCATAAACTGTTTTCCAACTTACTACACACCACCTACCAACCCTCCCAAGTGTTTGCTAATTAACTGTATAGTATTCACATAATGAGCAACAGAGTGTAATCCAGTCTGAATCACAGCTTTGGAATATACCCAGGCAAACACTTTGAAGATTAAAGATGTCATTACTGATCATTTCAATATTCAGAAATTGCTGCATTAGCTGCTAAGAAGAATGAGATAAAGCTGGGTGTATTGAGACAAAAAGATGGTCAATGAAATATTATCAAATGAAAAAAAAGATACTGAACAATCAACACACATGCTCACAGAGAGTAGGCTCTCATTTATGTTTTCTAAACCTTGTTCCTGTCTCTGTCTGTCTCTCTCTCTTTCTCTCTCTCTCTCCCTCTCCACAGAGGAAAGATCTAGAAGGCTATACAACAAATTGTTAACAGAGGGAAGGAGAATGGGATTTAAGGGGATGTTTACAGTGTGTAAATGAAATTTTCACTTTTTGTTCTACATGATTTTATACCATTTCCACACCTCCCAACAGCTGCATTGCTATCTATATGTTTTGTTGTGATCTCTCAAAAATGTCTTCTGAGAATTAGACTTGTAAAGCAGTGACACCCTGTGGTGATCAGAGCTCATTTCTAGAACACACAAATTACTGTAAATGAATTCAGCAGTGAGGCCTGTTTTCCTATTTCAAAAGTAGTTACCTTATATTACCACTGAACAAGCTCCTGTTTGTTACAATGAACATCATAAAACACAACTTGTGATCTCCATCAACTTTTCATTTGAATTAAAGAACAAAATGTATATTTAGAAAAAGAATTCATAATATAAAGCACATATATTAACTATGTGGCAAAGATAGTAAGTGTGATATGCCAGGCATGGTGGCTCACATCTGTAATCCCAGCACTTTGGGAAGCTGAGGCGGGCAGATCACTTGAGGTCAGCAGTTCTAAACCAGCCTGGCCAATGTGGTGAAACCCCGTTTCTACTAAAAATACACAAATCAGCCAGGTGTGGTGGTACATGCCTGCAGTCGCAGCTACTCGAGAGGCTGAGGCACAAGAATCACTTGAACCTGTGGGGCAGAGGGTGCAGTGAACTCAGATCATGCTAATGCACTCCAGGCTGGATGACAGAGCAAGACTCTGTCTCAAATAAATAAATAAATGTATGTGATATAAATTCCAAGGCTAGATAATAAGCTCTGGGTTACTATGAAGGCACAGATATAGAGGCATGGGTAGGTTTTAGATGAAGAAAGCAATCCAGTCAGCTGATGGTAAGGTCTTGGCAAGGTAATGCAGTGAATGTACATATAGGCTAGCCATCTTGGCGCATGGAACATCCTTACAAGAATATTATGAGATAATCCTTATTATGAAAGCCACATGAAAAACTTTGGATTATTTTTAAAAAAAGAATTTGGACTTAAGCACAAAAGGCAATGATATACCCAAGGGAGTGAAGGTGAGAGCAGTCTGTCCTAGGTGTGAGCAATAATGGGGATGCACTGACAATAGAGAATTTCAAAACAATAATAAAACAGACTAAAAGTCTGTTTAACTCAAGAGTGACTTGGTCAAAGTTGTACATTAAAATTATTTAGGGAGATCCAAGATGGCCGACTGCTAGCAGCTCAGGATTGTAGCTCCCAGTGAAAGCGCAGACAGCGAGTGGACGACACACTTCCAGACGAATTTTTGTTGCCCACTGACCAGGAGATTCCCAGTGGAGGAGCCCTACGGGTCGCCAGTGTGACCCTTTTGGCTGGCGCAGCGGTTTTGCCGGCGTCTTGGCGCGGCAGTTCTTGGTGCAGAGTAAACGGGACTGGGTGTCCTTTCGGTCAATGTTTGGAGCTCCGGGAAGGCAGAGTTGCCCATTCAACTGATCGAAAAAGGGACTGAAGAGGGAAGCCAGATGGGAGACCCCTGGGCAGAAAAGCACCACGAATCTCAACACTGCTGTTCCAGCCAGTGCTGCGGGTCACCACAGTGAAAACTACATAGATTCCGGTGCTGGGAATCAACAAGTTGGACGTCCACTCAGATACCTAATTTGAAAGCCGGTAATTACAAAAACGACAGGTGGATAAATCCACAAAGATGGGAAGAAATCAGCGCAAAAAGACTGAGAACACCCAAAATCAGAATATATCTCCTTCTACATCGAGGATGGCAGTTCCTCATCAGCAATGGAACAAGGCCTGATGGAGAACAAGTGCAATGAATTAACAGAATCAGGCTTCAGAAGGTGGATAATAAGAAACTTCTGTCAGCTAAAAGAACATGTTCTAACCCAATGCAAAGAAACTAAGAACGTTTGAAAAAAGGTTTGACGAAATGCTAATGAGAATAGACAATTTAGGGAGGAATATAAATTAATTAATGGAGCTGAAAAACACAATACGAGAAATCTGTGAAGTATGCATAAGTTTTAACAGCCGAATTGATCAAGCGGAAGAAAGGATATCAGAGGTTGAAGACCAACTTAATGAAATGAAACGAGAAGACAAGATTAGAGAAAAAAGGGTAAAAAGGAATGAGTAAAGTCTCCAAGAAATATCGGACTATGTGAAAAGACCTAATTTACGTTTGATAGGTGTACTGAATGTGACAAAGAGAATGAATTCAAGCTGGAAGATATTCTTCAGGATATTATCCAGGAAAACTTTCCTAACCTAGAAAGGTATGACAATACTCAACTCCAGGCAATACAGAGAACGCCACAAAGATATTCCTCAAAAAGAGCAACCCCAAGACACATAATTGTCAGATTTATTCGGGCTGAAATAAAGAAGAAAATACTAAGGGTAGCCAGAGAGAAAGGTGAGGTTACCCATAAAGGGAAGCCTATCAGACTCACAGCAGATCTCTCAGTAGAAACCCTACAAGCCAGGATAGAGTGGAGGATAATATTCAACATCCTTAAAGTAAAGAACTTTCAACCCAGAATTTCATATCCAGCCAAACTAAGTCTCACAAGTGAAGGAAAAATAAAATTTTTTGCGAACAAGCAAGAAATTAGTGATTTCATCACCACCAGGCCTGCTTTACAACTTCTGAAAGAAGCACTACACACAGAAAGGAACAACCAGTATCAGTTATCCCAAAAACCTACCGAAAGGTAAAGAGTATCACCATAATGAAGAATCTACATTAACTAACGGGCAAAACAGCCAGCTAGGATCAAATGACAGTATTAAACTTACATATATCAATATTAACCCTAAATTTAAATGGATTAAATGCCCCAATCAAAATATACAGTTAGACAAACTGAATAAATAAAAAATAAAAAACCCATTGGTACACTGTATCCAGACCTATCTTATACGTAAGGACACACAAAGACTCAAAATAAAGGGATGGAGGAAGATTCACCAACCTACTGGAGAGCAAAAAAAAAAAAAAAATCAGGAGTTGTAACTTTCGTCCCTGATAAAATAGGTTATATTAGCAACAAAGAGTAAAAGAAACAAAGAAAGACATTACACAATGGTAAAAGGATCAAAGTAACAAGAAGAGCTAACAATCCTAAATGTATACGCACCCAATACAGGAGCACCCAGATATATAAGCCAAGTTCTTAATGACTTATAAAGAGACTTAGACTCCCGCACAGTAATAGTGGGGGACCACTACATTGTTAATATTAGACAGATCAACGAGACAGAAAATTAATAAGGACATCCATGACTTGAACTCAGACCTGGAACAAGTAAATTTAATAAATATTTACAGAACTCACCACCCCATATCCACAAAACGTGTATTTTTCTCAGTATCATAACACACCTATCCTAAAAGTGACCACATAATTGGAACTAAATAACTTTTCAGTAATTGCATAGCATTCAACAGATTTAAATGAAATATTGGTCAGCTGTTTGTTTGTTATTTTCTTCCCTTATTCCTTCCTGTCTCCATTGTTAAGTAGAATTATTGGCATAAAAGAGATCTTTAATACCTATATTTAGATTATATTCTAGCCTGAGCAATAGAGCAAGATTCTCGTTCTCTCT
>PVKP010028826.1:0-29681 GCA_004027715.1 Plecturocebus donacophilus | reverse complement strand
GAACTAGCGTCCTCTGTAGGAGAGACTTTCTGATTTTGAGTGTTCTCAGTTTTTTTACGGTGGCTTCTTGGCATCTTTATGGTTTTATCCATCTGTCGTCTTTGTAATTACCCACTTTCAAATTAGGTCTCTGAGTGGACGTCCAGCTTGTTAATTCCCAGCTCCGGAATCTATGTACTTTTCACTGTGCGACTCGCAATGCTAGCTAAAACAGCAGCGTTGAAATTCGTGGTGCTTTTCTGCCCGGGGGTCTCCGGTCTGGCTTCTCAGTCCCTTTTTCAATCAGCTGGATGGACTCCTCTGACTTCCCAGAGCGCCAAACATCATCCTAAAGGAGACTCAGTCCCGTTTACTCCGCACCAAGAGCCGCCGAGCCAAGGCGCTGGCAGAAAAGCCGCACCAGCCGAAAGGGTCGCGCTGGCGACCCATGGGGCTCCTCCGCTGGGAATGTCGTGGTCCGTGGGCAGCAAAAATGTATCGGTAAATGTGGCGTCCACTGGCTCTCTGCGCTTTTACTGGGAGCTGCAATCCTGAGCTGCTAGTGATCGGCCATCTTGGATCTCTCTCCTGTTTTTTATGGTAGTAAAATCTATATAACATAAAATCGACCATTTTAACCATTTTTTTTCTTTTCTTTTCTTTTTTTTTTTTAAAGATGGGGTTTCACCATGATGTCCAGGGTGGTCTTGAACTCTTGACCTCAGGTGATCCACCCACCTCGGCCTCCGAAAGTGCTAGGATTACAGGCGTGAGCCACCGCGCCCGGCCTATTTTAACCATTTTTAAGTGTCATCAAATTCATGCATACTGTTGTGCCACTATCATGATTTACTTTTATCAAAAGAAAATTACAACAAATTTGGTTTAAATATCCTAATTGGCTTTTTTTTGTGATTTTAGAACCAGGCAATACCGCATTCTATAAAAATAGAGTGAGTGCTCCTTCCGATGAGCTGAGCAGATGTGGTAGGCTTTATAGACAGAGAAGGGCTGAAGAAAGCAGAAACAGAAAACGAAGCAGCTTGGTTGTTTCAAGGTTACTTTCCCTGTAAAGGTCAAAGCTGAGGGACTGGCTGTCATGCCACATTTGGGGATTCGGCTTTATCTCTCATCCTCCTGGACTTTGGGAAAGTCAGAAGACAGCTGGTTTTGACTTGTGATGTGGAACTTTGTAGCTTGAGTGATTGCATTTTGGTTGGTCTGTTGGGCCCAGTACAGGAGCTCAGTCCAAAGTCCAAACCAATGGTCTCCTTTATTTAACGCTTAGAATTTTTTTTAGAAAATCTATTTATTTGTTTATTTATTTTGAGACCAGGTTATGAGACTAAGTTTTTTATTTTTGGTAGAGACGGGGTTTCACCATGTTGCCAAGGCTGGTCTGAAGTTCTGGTCTTAAATGATCTGCTCACTTTGGCTTCCCAAAGTGCTGAGGTTACAGGCATAAGCCACCTCGCTGGCCTTTTTTTTTTTTTTTTTTTTTTTTTTGAGACGGGGTTTCACTTCCGTCACCCAGGCTGGAGTGCGGTGGCATAATCTTGGCTCATTGCAGCCTCAACCTCCTGGACTCAAGGGATCCTCCCACCTCAGCCTACCAAGTAGCTAGGACTACAGGAATGAGCCACTACACCCAGCTAATTTTTGTATTTTTAACACTTTAAAAAATATGAATTGTCAAGGACATAGGTTAAATAGGTTAATCTACTTACCTCCCTCTCACCAGCTTGCATTTCCCTGTGCTCTGTGTAGGGTGGAGCCTGAGAACCTGCCGGTCCCGGGCTGTGCACACCTGCTGGCCTCACTGACAGTACTCCATGGGGTGTGGAGGAAAAGACGGAGAATTGCTTTTCTGATCATGTCCCCATTTTATAGATGGGAACACTGAGGCTGAACAAGAGAAGTGACTCACTGGCCCTGCAGTCACAACGCAAGTTCAGGATATAACACAGGGCTCCTGTAGAAGCGTGGCTGGGCTCAGACTCCAAGGCCACAAGCTGGGGATGGGGACAAGATGAGGGGAGGTTTTGCCATCGGTTGTCAGGGGCCTGAGCAGGCACAAAAGGCACCGCCTTCTTCACATGTCTCCTGGTCTTGCATCTTCCATTGTCTCTTCTTCATTGTCCTAACGACTCTCAGAACATTTCTTTTTTTATTTTTTTTTTTGAGACGGAGTCTTGCTGTGTTGCCCAGGCTGTAGTACAGTGGTGTGATCTTGGCACTCTGCCTCCTGGGTTCAAGTGATTTTCCTGCCTCAGCCTCCCGAGTAGCTGTGATTACAGGTACCCACCACCATGCTTGGCTAATTTTTATATTTTCAGCAGAGACAGGGTTTCACCATGTTGGCCAGGCTGGTCTCGAACTCCTGACCTCAGGTGATCCGCCTGCCTCGGCCTCCCAAAGTGCTGGGATTATAGGCGTGAGCCACCGCACCCGGCCTACAGAGCATTTTTTAAAAATTGACTGAAATGGTGTCTCTTTGGTGAATGCGCTTGGAAGCCAGTGCTCCTGACGGTAGCTCTAACACGCCTTGCCAGGTGGTGCCCACCCCAATAAGGGCCTTGGGGACACGTCCCTGTTTCTGCCTGCTGCTTCCTCCCTCCTCCCTTCCCCACCTCACTGACTACTTTTGTTTGTTTTGCTTTTTTCTTTCAGATCTTCCTGAGCTACACGGAAGCCGGCTCCAGCTTTGTGTTTGGGGAGGTCCTGGTCAAGGATGTCTTTGCCTTTCAGGTCAGCTTGACTCAGGGTCCCAGAGGCCTTTAGCAGCCACTGCCTAGTGCCTCCAGCGAGAGGGGAGTCTGGGCATGGTGGGTGCCCAGGTGGAGGGGAGGGGTCCTGTGAGCAGATATTGCTGTCCTGGGAAGCCAGTGAAGCTTAAGCCTGGGGCCCTGGAAGGGGCCCAGCAATGTTCGCCTCATGAGACGTTTTTTGCGATATTTTGTAAAATTTGCAAAAGTAAGATATTTCCATGTGCTTTTCCTTAGAGATGAACCTCCAAATTATAGAATTACTGAGTGGCTGAGGATAAGAAGTGGGGGGAGGGGTCATGGGGCTAGCTCCCGCTGAGACTTGAGCCCTTGAAATTCTGCAGAGACTCTGGGCCTGGGAAGAGCAGTTTCCAGGAAGGCTTAGGCTCCCACGAGCCTCTGAGGTGCTCCTCCTTCAGGGCCCCTCACAGGCCACCTCTGCCAGGAAGCCAGCCCTTATTAGTCCAGCGGCAACAGCTCCCTCCTCTGTGTCCTCCTGGACGTGCGATCCCGCTTTCCCTTCCTCCCTCCCTGCCTCCATCCGTCCTTCCTTTCTTTCTTCCAACAAAAATCGATTGTGCATTTACAGCACTGTAAAATATTACAGGGGAAATGAAGATAAAGACACTGTTCTTTCTCAAAGACCTTATTGTCTAGTGGTGGAGCCCCAACTCTAATTTAAAAACAGGGCAGCCTGTGCCCAGGATGCTGTGGGGAGACCCGCTTCACTGTTCTGGGTGAGGCTGCGGTTGTATTTCTTTTTTCCCCAGTTAACTGTTTAAGCACCGAAATGTCTTGTTTAGTAAGAACTCTAGTGGCGCCGTCCTCTGCCTGCCTTACACTCAAATTGTCTAAGACCCTGAGGCTTGCTCTAGGCTTAAGCTCCACGTGCTAGGCAAAAAGAGAGAGAGAGACCTGGGGCCCCACTCACCCAGTAGCTGGCCCCCGTTTTCTGTCACCGACGCATGGCACTGAGAGGGACACCAGGGCGGCCCACCCTGGTACATCCGGGACCACCATCACCATAGAGCTGCTATGCAAGACCCTATGTGCAGGTTCCAAGGGTTTCTGCTATTTTCATTATGCAGGCCAGTGTTCCCAGGGCCTCCCCACCCTGCTGGGGGTGTTGGACCCAGAAGACTTTTGGCCTAAGCCATTGACTTGGCTATGGACTTCTGGGCTGGCATTGAGCCAGGTCATGAATTCAGCCCCTCCTGCCTACCTCTGACCCTGACCTCTGGTGAGTTCCCCTTGCGGGCTTAGCGTCTGTTGTGCCAGCAGACTCCCTGAGGAATGTCCAGTCTAACACTGTCAGCCGTAAGAGGAAAGGGAGGGGGCCCAGGTTCCTATCTTCTCTGAAGTCTTCTTGCCCCCCTGGGCGAATTTGCCCTTCATGTTTTCTGAGCCCAGTTCTGCGTAGGGAGCATATTGGGAGGGGCAGCCTCTGTCAGTTCCGAAAAGACCCCTAATACCATATTCCTTTAGGGTAACAGGTGCTGCTCCCTTACCTTGGCATAATCAGTGCGGGGGTACCCAATGTTTCAGAAAAGAGCAATAAGATCTGCTTCAGGGTGAATTCCCATGTCAACCTAAGCAGGGAGGCTCCCACAGCTTCTCACACTTTAAAACACACACACCCGGCCAGGTGCAGTGGCTCACACCTGTAATCCCAGCACTTTGGGAGGCCAAGGCAGGCAGATCACTTGAGGTCGGGAATTCGAGACCAGCCTGACCAACATGGAGAAACACCATCTCTACTAAATACAAAATTAGCTGGGTGTGGTGGTGCATGCCTGTAATCCCAGCTGCTAGGGAGGTGGAGGCAGGAGAATCACTTGAACCCGGGAGGCGGAGGTTGCGGTGAGCCAAGATAGAACCATTGCACTCCAGCCTGGGCAATGAGCGTGAAACTCCGTCTCAAAAAGAAACATACACACACATACACCCGACACTCTGCAGTTCAGCCTCCCCAGGCAGCTAGGTTCAAGTGTAATAACGGAGAAGCCTGAGGAGTGCCTATAGGAGAGGTTGTTCTAATAAGGGACTGTGAGGAAGACTCCTTGAGGAGGTGGCATTTGACATGGAGTTGAGGACAGAAGGGATCTGGACACACGGAGCTAGGCAGGCAGAGGAAATGGGATGGGCAAAGCATGGAGGCGAGAACGTGCTGGCATGTCCCCGGTGTAGGGCGCGGTTCAGAGGATGGGCGTGTAAGCTGTTTCCCAAAGGGAAATGCCAGCCTCGTTAGCCACAGAAGCAGGGAAGAGGTGCTGGGCGGGCCACGCCGCTGCTCCCCGCTGGAGCGCCCAGCCCACGTCTCTCCTGCATCATTACGGGGCTTGCCTCTGTGGCTGGCCCCTGGCCACATTAGCTGTGTCTCCTCCCATCCTGCCTCCCTTTCCGGAAGGATGGGTGCACACCTGCTGCTTGCATCTCTCCCCAAATCACCCTTTAGAATCATGGATTCCTAGACCGTGTGCACCGGCAGAAAGCTCAGTGGTGTTTGGGCCTCCCTTTTTTAATTACAGATGGTCCAACCAAGCCCCAGAGAGGAGCAGTGAGCTGGCCGCGGTGGCACAATGAGTTAGGGCGGAGCCAGAACTAGACCCCCTCCACTGGACTGCCGGTTAATGGATGTATTCTTCCTCACACTATCAGCAGAAATCAGTGGCCTCATGTCTCTCCTCCAAATACAAAAAGCACTCTGAATAACAAAAATGATCATTTAAAAATGTATCAATTAGGCCAGGCACGGTGGTTCCTGCTCATAGTCCCAGTACTTTGGGAGCCTGAGGTGGTCGAATCACTTGAGTTCAGGAGTTCGAGACCAGGCTGACCAATATGATGAAACCTCATCTCTACTAGAAATACAAAAATTAGCTAGGCGTGGCAGCGGGCATTCGTAATTCCAGCTACTCAGGAGGCCGAGGCAGGAGAATGACTTGAACCCAGGAGGCAGCAGTTGCAGTGAGCGGAGATCACACCACTGCACCCTAGCCCAGGCAACACAGTCAGACTCCATCCCCCAAAAAGAAAATAACAATAAAATAAAAATGTATCAGTGGTGGCAAAAAACTTTTAAGTTGAATGTTCAGTTAAGACAGAAACCATAGTGGGGTGGGCTTATCATTGACCAGCATTTCCCAGACAAACGCTATAGTTTCCTGGGCCCTGGGAGGTCCCATCCTCTGGACAAATTCCTGGATAGCGTATTGGCTATGCCTCATCCTTAGCAATGCCGGGAAAGAGGAAGGACGGCTAAGATAAATGCTCCGTGGCAAATGTCGAGAAAGAGTTCTCTTTCTCACTAACCACATTTTATTCAGCCTCCCCCCTCCCCTGTGTCACACACATATGCTTGGGATTTGCCCTCAAGGTAGGGCTGACCTGAACAGAAGACTCAGGAAGTTCTCTCTATTCTTTCTGTGAATCATGCAGACCTAGTCCAAGGCCTTTGGCCAATTTCAGCTTGGGAAAGTCTTCTCTGAGCTCACTCAGATTTTCAGAATCCAAGCTGCTTCCTGCTGGCCATGGTCCAGCTGCTCTCTTCTGGGGGGAAATAAAGCCTCTCCCCGGGGCTTCAGCCCTCAGCCTGCCCTGGGCCTGGAGTCCAGCACAGTGGACGTGGACATGGCAGTCACCCCTTGGCTGTATCAGCTGGATTAGTCATCCCACCTTGGCTGCGTCTCCCTCCTAGTAACTTTCCACCGCATGAGCACACCCCCGGGTCTGGCTGACCCGAGAGCACACTCTCATTCTTTTCACTATTGTTCTAGCCTCTGGAACAAGCACCCACCACTAAGCTCAGCAGTGCTGCTCACATTTTCTCTGGAGGAACCCCTAGGGTCAAGGAAAATGTCTTCATCTCCTGAGAGTTTTGGGGTGTCTGACACAGACTATGATCTCCAGTGGTCAAGAGTGCCAAAGTTTGCGCGCGCACGCGCACACACACACACAAATACACACAAAGATCAAATAAGGACCAAAACGTATCATTGGGTTTGGTAATTAAGGGGTAACTGGTAACTTTAGTGAGCATGGTTTTTGGTGAAGGCAATGGGAATCAGTGAAGCCTGGGGTGGGATGGCTGAAAGAGATGGGACAGCTGAGTAGGAGGCATCTTGTTGAAAACCCGGGATCCAGGCAGAGACGGGCATGAGGGGCCATTCTGGGTGAAGGATGGCACAAACAGGAAGTCAGGAGGTGGAGCTAGGGGACAGCCCGAAATGCAGCTGCTCTGGGCTTGGAGACGAGCCCCTTCCGCTTTCTGGCGGTCGGCAGTGTGCACTGCAGCTGCTGCCCTGAGCATCTTCCATCTTCGGGTTTTTTGTGGTTCACTGTGGCCTGGGGCTGGTGACAGGGTACTGACTACAGTGCTCAGGCCTTGAGGTCTGGGGACATGAGGGTTTGCCCAGACAGCCTTAGGGAGTCAGCAGGAGCCCTGACTCAGCGTCCTCCAGGGAGAGGAGGGAGCAGGCCATGTCCTTAGTGGGTTTTGTCCGGCCTTCTAAGCCTGTTTCCTGGCCAGGTGACGAAGTCTGCTCAGAGCCTCTAATCTGGGCTCTAGGGCCGTGGTTGTCAGAGTGTGGTGTCCAGGTTAGCTGCACCAGCAGCATCTGGAAAGGCCAAACATCAGGCCCCACCCTGGACCTATTCAGGCCAACATATTCTGAGCACATTCTCAGAGGATGCTTCTGGTCCACCTGCTGACAATCACTGGCCTAGAAGAGCTAGATTTCCTTCTTCCTTGAGTTACGGTATGAGCAGGACCCACCTCCAAAGCCATTTCTACAAGGCAGTGGTCAGGACTTACTTGGGTCTTCCCTGAAGAGGGCTGCCTTAGTCCATCCAGGAGACCATAATGAAAACCATAGACTGGGTGGCTTACGAGCAACAGAAATTTATTTCCCACACTTCTAGAGGCTAGCAGTCTGAGATCAGGGTACCTGCAAGGTTGAGTTGTGTTGAGGCCCACTTTGCCCTCTACCCACTTGATTGTCTGTGTCCTCACATGGTAGAAAAGGTGAGGGAGCTCTCTGGAGCCTCTTTTATTTTTTATTTTTATTTTTTTGAGGTAGGATCTCACTCTGTTGCCCAGGCTGGAGTGCAGTAGTGTGATCCCTGCTCATTGCAGCCTCCATCTCCTGGGCTCAAGTGATCCTCCTGGCTCAGCCTCCAGAATAGCTGGGACTACACGTGCATGCCACCATGCCCAGCTAATTTTTTTGATTGTTAGTAGAGACGGTCTCACTATGTTGCCCAGGTTGGTCTTGAACTGGGTTCAAGGGATCCTCTGGCTTCAGCCTCCCAAAGTGCTGGGATTATAGGCGTGAGCCACTGTGCCTGACATGGGACCTCTTTTATAAGGGCACTAATCCCATTCATGAGGGCTCCACCCTCATAACCTAATCACTCCAAAGGCTTCACCTCCTAATACCATCACCTAGGGAATTAGCTTTCAATATATGAATTTAGAGGCACATAGATATTCAGTTTCCAGCAGGGATGCATGCTGCCCCTGAAGGCAGAGAAATAAACCTCCAAGACTGTTCCCAGGGCAAACCTCCCAAGGGTCATGGCAGGACCTTGGCAATGTACCTGGTGGCTGGGAGGTACATCTGCCTCTTTCCTGATGTATGACCTCAGGTGGGTAGCCAAGATCTCACAGCCTCTGTGTGCCCATTGTGAAGTGGGGATAGTTACGTCCACCACAGCTGCTGTGAGGATCGATGAGTCCCCACACATTAGGGACCTGGCCCGGAGCAGGCCCTCGTGGTTGGCGCACAGTGGAATTTAATGGCACTCGCCTCCCCCTTCCATAGCAGCACTGCCTCGAGATGCCTGCCCTGTTCTTCTGCCGTCTCACATTCTGCCAGGGAACGCCCCAGAGCTGTTTCCTGGGCTGAGACGGTATTGGCTGCAGGGACCTTATTTAGTATTCTATCCTACCTTAGAAAATTGGGGCTACTGTTTTCTCTTTCATTCCCCTCCCCTCCCTAGACAGTCCCCACTTAATCCAAAACATAGCCTCTCTTCCACCATCAATCTCCATCTCACAGATAGAAAATCTCTTTTGATTGCTGGCAGGAGAAAGTCCCAATGCTGCAGTGGGGTCCTGATGTCCCGGGCACTCTCCTCCCTGGCACAGGCCATCCCTGCAGGCCTGCCAGTCTCAGGACCCACTGGGCAAGCAGTCTAGACAGTGCGTGACCCTCTCTGCATCTCAGTCCCAGGGGTGGCGGAATGATGCCATCACACCCGTGCTGGACGTGTTTCTAGCCCCAGGCGGGAGGAGGAGTCACGGGGCCAGGAAAAGGGTTTCTTTGAGCCAGTTCTGGTGTTCTCTGTCAGGTGACTTCCCCATCTCAGTGAAGTTGGTGACAGATGACAGCAGAGCGAGTCCAGATACAGCCTGCAGCATTGGTCTGGGAAGGGACAGGAGAAAGAAAAGGTCTCATTAGGGCTTGCTTCCCAGCTGCCTGGAGCAGAATCTCCATTCTCTTCAGGGGCCATTCTGTAATCCCAGTTCACTTTGAACTAGAGCCTAAATTTGGTTGCTCAAGACTCTCCCTCCTTAAAAAACAAAAGCAGCCGTTGCGGGGCCCTCAGCAGAGTCCAGTGGTGAGCACAGCGCTGCTTCCTGCAAGAACTGTCAAGCCTGCAGTCTCTCCTTCCTCACGTCCCCTTCCACCTTGGCTCACTGACATCAGCCTCGGTCCCCACCCTTCCTCTGACTCTGCTCTCACCTAGATCACGGGCGCCTCCAGGTGGTTAAGTCCCAGGGGTCTGGCTCAGTCCTTACCGTTCCAGAGTTCTCTGATGCGCCTGACATAGCTGCCAGTGACTATCCCTTCTTGAAACGCTGCCCCTCGGTTTCCGTCCCGCCTCTCTTCTGGCTATTTCCAGCCCTTGGCTATTTCTTTTTTTTTAGATGGAGTTTCACTCTTGTTGCCCAGGCTGGAGTACAATGGCACAATCTCAGCTCATCGCAACCTCTGCCTCCCAGGTTCAAGCAATTCTCTTGTCTCAGCCTTCTGAGTAGCTGGGATTACAGGTGCCCGCCACTACACCTGGCTATTTTTTCTTTTGGTATTTTTAGTAGGGACGGGGTTTTGCTATGTTGGCCAGTCTGGTCTTGAACTCCTGACCTCAGGTGATCAGCCTGCCTTGGCCATTGGCTATTTCTTTGTCTCCTTCATAGGCACCTCCTTCAGTGACATACTGAGCGCAGGGCCCTCCTTAGCCCCTGCTCTTTTCACTCAGGGTGATTTCCACAGTGAATTGCATCCACCAGCCACCTCAACGTGTATCACTACTACATCTTCTTCTTCTTCTTCTTCTTCTTCTTCTTTTTTTTTAACAGGGTCTCACTCTGTCACCCCAGGCTGCAGTGCAGTGTCGTGATCTTGGCTCACTGCAACCTCCGCCTCCTGGGTTCAAGTGATTCTCATGCCTCGGCCTCTGAGTAGCCAGAATTACAGGCGCCTACCACCACGCCCGACTTTATTTTTATTTTTGTTTTTATTTTTAGTAGAGATGAGGTTTCACCATGTTGGCCAGGCTGGTCTTGAACTCCTGAACTCAAATGATTCGCCCGCCTCAGCCTCTCGAAGTGCTGGGATTACAGGTTTGAGCCACCATAGGGAGTCTCACTCTGTCATCTGGGCTGTGGTGCAGTGCCATGACCATGACTCAGTGCAGCCTCCAATTCCTGGAATCCAGTGATCCTCCCGCTTCAGCCTCCAGAGCAGCTGGGACCACATGCGTGTGCCACCATGCCCAGCTATTTAAAAAAAAAAAACTGTAGAGTTGAGGGCCTTGCTTTGTTTCCCAGGCTGGTCTCAAACTCCTCAACTCAAGCAATCCTCCTGCCTCGGCCTCCTAAAGTGCTGGAATTACAGGCGTGAGCCACCACGCTGGGCCAACCTGTACTTCATATGAAGGAGTCTCAAGCCAGGGGCTGGCCCAGATCTCCCCTCTCAGCTCCCAACCCTTTTATCCTGCTGCCCACTTGATATTCCACAGGCATCTCAAATTCAAAGTTCAAAACCAAACTGATTTTCCCACAAACCGTTCCTGCCTGTTCTCTCTCCCTTGATATATGTCCACCTATTATTGAAAATTATAGGAACAGCTGGGCACGGTGGCTCACGCCTGTAATATCAGCACTTTGGGAGAATGAGGCAGGCAGATCACTTGAGGTCAGGAGTTCAAGACCAGCCTGGCTAACATGGTGAAACCTTGTCTCTAATAAAAATACAAAAATTAGCTGGGCGTGGCAGCTGGCACCTGTAAGCCCAACTACTTGGGAGGCTGAGGCAGGAGAATCACTTGAATCCAGGAGGCAGAGGCCGCCATGAGCTGAGATCAAGCCACTGTACTCCAGCCTGGGTAATAGAGTGAGACTCCATCTCAAAAAAAAAAAAAAAAAAAAAAAAAAAAAAAAAAAAAAAAAAAAAAAAAAAAAAAAAAAAAAAAAAAAAAAATCAGGAACAGATAAGAAATTCATAAATAAAGAAAAAAGAAAAGTCTCCATAGCCCCAGCACAGAGAAACAAGCCCTTTGACTACTCGAGAGTGCTTCTTTCTATAATTTGAATATTCCAATTTTCCCACTTAACATTGTAGCTCAAGAATGCACCCATGCTATTGCCAGTTCTGCATGACAATTGTAAACTGTTGGGAACGCATGACACAGAATAGAGCACACATTCCAACCTAAAAGGGTATAAGGTAAAAAATAAACCTTCCTCTTATCCCTGGCCCCCAAGGCACCCAGTTCCCTCCACAAGGCATCTGCTGTTGCTGGCCTCTGGCACATTCTTCTAATGATCCCTGTGCCCAGGCAAGATCACACACTATGTCCCTCGCACATGTTTTTGGAGGGGTAGAGGATCTTACTATGTTCCCCAGCCTGGCCTTGAACTCCTGGGCTCAAGCAATCCACTTGCCTCGGCCTCCTGGGGAGCTGGGACTATAGACACATGCCACAATGCACAGCTATGTCCCACTCCCTTTTGAAACCTACATAACAGCATAGCGTACACTCTTGTGGTCCACCTTCGCTTTTTGCATTTAACAGTATGTCTTGGAATCCGTCCACAACTCCCCACAGAGATCTTCCGCATTCTTGTTTCCTGACCCTTAGTGCGCTTGTGTCTGTCTGGATCGTAGGTGATGAAACTAGTCCCCCACTAACAGACCTCTCCGTTTTTGCCAGTTCGTTGTTATAAATCAGACTGCAGTAAAGAAAGACCAGGGTGCAGAAAAGCAACTTCCTTTTCCATGGGCCTAGAAAGGAGGGAGTGGGTGTGAGCGAAATTCTGAAGGGAGAATGGTTAAGCCCTGGAGTGAAGGAAGAGGGGCATTAAGCCAGGTATGAATCACAGGAAACGGGGAGGAGATGCTGGCTCGGGTCACGCCCAGAACGCGGGAGAGAGGTTCAGGCCAGAGTCTGAGGCCGAGGGTCGAGCTCATGGAGAAGGGTGCACACTGTCACCCTCACGACGACCCTCAGATGTGGGCGTTTTACCCCCATTTTAGAGACAAGCAGGAGATGGAAGTGGCACCCTCAGGCCCCTCCCCGCCCCAGCATGGGCCTACCTGTGTGAGGAGAGAGGGGACGGCCTGGTGGCGTCACTGTTTACAGATCTGAGAGGACGAGGCTGCCTCCAAAGAGGCCCTGCAAGTGGAGGAGCTGGGCTTCCTGCACCGATCGCAGAGCCTCTTCCCGGGTCCTGTCAGGCCTCTGAGAGGTGAGGCCTGCGATGGAGTGGGCCCTGCCTGGCACCCTGTCTCCTGTCTGCCTCTAACCTGGAGTCCTGTGCTCTCCTTCCTGGCAGGTTCTGCCTATCATCGTCTTCTTCAGCTGTGTCATATCAGTTCTCTACCACGTGGGCCTCATGCAGTGGGTGATCCTGAAGGTGAGTTCTCAGTGCCCACGACTGGGCTCTCCCAGAGTCACCAGCTCACAGGGTTCACACTGTCCCAGAATGCCTTGTTCCCGGAGCCCAAACCTCCCCAGATACACTGCTCCCCAAGCCCACACCCTTCCAGAATCCCCTACTCCCAGGGCCTACACCTTTCCAGAACTCCCAGTTCCCAAGTTCCACACCTTTCTGGAATCCCTTGCTCCTGAGGTCCACACCTGCCTAGAACCCCCTGCTTTTAGAGTTCACACCTTCCTAGGATCCTTTGCTCCTGAGGCCCACACCTACCCAGAACCCCCTGCTTTTAGAGTTCACACCTTCCTAGAAGACTTTGCTCCTGAGGTCCATACCGTCCCTGAACCCCTGCTTCCAGGATCCTCACGCTTGCAGAATCTAGTACTGACCAAATATCCTTTCCCAGGGTCTCCTGTCATGATACTAAGGAGAAATAGCACCAAAGTCTAATGTGGTCTTTGCTGGAGGAAAGGTTGCAGTTTTGAGGCTGCATTGAGAAGGTGTAGAGGGGAAAAGTAATTTATACCAAAAAGATATTGAGAGACTGTTGCAGTGGGCCATATTGGCCAGACTTAGCTAGTATAAATGTCAAATCCTGTGCTTATGTTCATAAAATCTGCTGCACAAAACCAGGATGTAGGAGACAGCATTGGATAGCATTGGGCCTGGCAAAAGATTCTGAGGTTTTAGCTGATTGAGCTCAGAATAAATCAGCAATATCAGATGGCTGCCAGAAATGCAAAAACAACCTGTGATTATTGTCCTCGTTTATTTTCTGTTGCTGTAACAGAATATCACAGACTGGGTAATGTATAAAGAAAAGAGATTTATTTGGCTCATGGTTCTGGAGGCTGGGAAGGCCAAGAGCATGGCACTGACATCTGGTAAGGGCCTTCTTGCTGTGTCATAACATGGTGGAAGGGCAGAAGGCAGAGTGAGCACATGAGGCACAGAGAGATCCTTTTTATTAGGAGTTCACTCCCATGATAACCAAACTACTCCTGCAGTAACAGCATTAATCCATTCATGAGGGCAGAGCCTTCCTGACCTAATCACCTCCTGAAGGTCACGCTTCTCAACATTGTTACAATGGCAGTCAAATATCTCTCTCTCTTTTTTTTTTTTTTTACTTTGGCAATCAAATGTCAACATGAGTTTTGGTGGAGATATTCAAACCGTAGCAGTTATGTTAAGAGCACACACTGCATAGCATAAAGGAGGTGGTTATTCCCAGATCTGGAGAATGTATTCCACCAAGCTATGACAAACTGAACTATAAGCAGGAGAGTGAAAGGGCCTGAAACCATACCCTCTCCAGAATGGCTGCAGGAATAAGGAACGAGGAGCCTGGAGAAGAGGAAGTGAGGGGTAGGACAGCTGCATACAAATACTTCCAGAAGAGAGTTTAGGGGAAGGACATCCTGAGAGGCACCAGCAATGGAGAGAATTCCAGGAAAGCAGATTTCATCCCGGTTAAAAAGAAGAGCTTTCTGTTGGGCGTGGCGGCTCACACCGGTAATCCCAGCACTTTGGGAGGACAAAGCAGGTGGACCACCTGAGGTCAGGAGTTTGAGACCAGCCTGGCCAACATGGTGAAACCTCGTCTCTACTAAAAATAAAAATAATTAACTGGGTATGGTGGCGTGTGCCTATAATCTCAGCTACTTGGAAGGCTGAAGGAGGAGAGTTGCTTCAACCCGGGAGGCAGAAGTTGCAGTGAGCTGAGATTGTGCCACTGCATCTAGCCTGGGTGACAGAATGAGGCTCTGTCAAAGAAAGAAAGAAAGGCGGGGGACGGAGGGAGGAAAAGCAAAGCTAAGCTTTCTAGTACAGTGTTTCCCAAAACCTTTTCCACAAAACTCTAGTTCCACAGCATGTTAATAAATGTTACCAGGTGAAGGTAGTCTGATCCCGTGGTCAAATAATTTGGGGAAACTAGGCTAGACATCATGCTACACAAATTTAAACAGGTTTAATGCAGGACTTCTCAGAGCCTTTACTAAACTAACGTGTATTGGTAATCTCCAAGGGGTGTGTGTATGTGTGTGTCTGTCTGTGTGTGCAATTCCCAATTCTCAAATATATTTGGCCAGGAAATCCTTTCTGTATTCCGGTGGTGGAATGGGTGGCTTTGGGAAGTGGTAAGCCATCAACAGAGGTGTGGAAGAAGATAGCTGGACCTTTTGGGACAATGCAGATGAGGGGTCCTACACTGGACTGGGAGTTGGAAGGAAGATGGGTCAGCTCTTCCACTCCAGCCCCTTCTGACTCTGGGCTTTGCTGACATCTGCCCACAAAGAACACTCTGCTTCCTCCTAGATTGCCTGGCTGATGCAGGTCACCATGGGCACCGCAGCCACGGAGACCCTGAGCGTGGCCGGGAACATCTTTGTGAGCCAGGTGGGTACGGCCGCCTCCCGCCCTCATGCTCGTCAGCAGCTTCCACAAAGCGGAGGTGCCCTGGGTCCCCAGAGCTCTGATTCAGTCTGAGGAAGAGCCATGTGAACCTTCTCCCAGGGTCATCAAGGACCGCTGGCCCAGAGATACTCTGTTTGGGGATGCCTGGGTCACGCCAGGGAGGATGTCACCTGTCTGACTTCTCACCACTCTAACCCTAGGCAGTCTTCATCACCCCAAAGACTCACAGATCCTTCAGGTAGAGTCCAGTTTCTTATTTTATACATGAAGAAACAGGCTCAGGGCATGGGAATCCCTTGGCCAAGATCCCACATGTATAAGCCACTGGTTCGAATCCAGGGTTTTTTCTTCCTCGTCAGAGTTTTTTCCACTGCATCATTTTATCTTTTCTGTTCTCTCTCTTTCTGAAAATGTGTTTTCCAAAGTCATTGTGACTCTGAAAGCACCCTCGGTGCTGAGTCCCTTTCAGAGAGCCTGATCCCTCTCAGGATGGCCCGCTGGAGACTGCCACGGTTGGTCCCGGCCCATCTGCCTGATGTTTGAGTCACCAAGAGACACACTTGTCAAAAGATGCCACATTTCACTGGACAGTTTAGGAAACTCTAGAGAATATTTGTATCTTTTTTGCTCTGGTGCAAGTGTATTGATTTCAGAGTTGTTTTTCTGGTCATTTTTTGTTTCATTTTATCTTGTTTTTAGCCAATGAAGATAGACGTGCTGTCATATAAACTGTCAGAAAAATCCCTTAGGGTGTTCAAAATGAGACAAAAGAGGAAAACAATATTAAAACGCAAAGCAGTTATTTTATCTGAAGGCTGCAAATGCGTTCTGTGTGTTTTGCTGGGAAAATATGTAGGTGAAGGTGACATTGGGTGATGTGAAGAGCTGCCAAGGTAAATTAACTCTGGACAAGTTGTTGATCAAGCTGACCCAGGTGCCTGGTCTGTGCCTCATTTCCTGCAAGAGGAGCGGATGGGGAGCCTGTAGGAGTCAGTGGCATCATTGCAGCCTCTCTATGCGGCGGGCCTGGCCCTCTTCTCTTGTCTGTCTGCACTCCCTCCCTGCGGGATCACATCAGCCCATGGCTTTAAACACTTTCAGTGTCTCCCAGGTCTGCTCTGCAGTCCTGACCTCCCACGAACTCAGGACTGACAGGTCAGCTGGCCCCATGACCGTTCACCTGGAGATCTAAGAGGTGTCTCACATTAAATCACTAAGTCCAAACAACCGGAACTGTTGCTCGCCCCCCATCACCCCTCCCTCTCTCAAGCCCCTCCCCTTGGCAAGTGGGAACATCTTCCACAGGATCGTTCAGGCAGAACAGACTCTCTAGTAGCTTGGATTACAGGTATGCGCCACCATGCTCGGATGATTTTTGTATTTTTGGTAGAGATGGGTTTCACCATGTTGGCCAGGCTGGTCTCAAACTCCTGACCACAGGTGATCGGCCTGCCTTGGCCTCCTAAAGTGCTGAGATTACAGGTGTGAGGCATTATGACTGGTCCACTCAGTTTTAAACACCCCTGACCAGTAGGCATTCTCACATACATCTTCATAGCTTTCGTCACCATCTAAAATGACACTGCTTACCTGCTTGGTTCCTTGTTGATTACCTGTATTTTCCCACCACTGCTAAAGCGCTCCTTCCACCCTCCATTGCTCCCGGGATATGAGCCCCATGAAGGCAGGGACTTTATGTTGTTGACCCCATGTTCCTATTCTGTAGAGCAGTGCCTGGAACACAGTAGGTGCTCAATAACTAGTTACTGAGTGAATAATGAAGGGCTTCAGGCCAGATGCCCAGAAATGCAGCCCCCATCCAACACCCCAGCCCCTTTCTTTTCGGCCACCCCCGTGGCTGCAGGACAGCTTGGACCTGCTCCCCGTCCCTCTGCATGAACAGGCATCATTCCTGGAACCCCTCTGAGCCTCTTTTGCTCTCCTGGAAAATGGAGATGCCCACTTCTATCTCAGAAGGTTGTGAGTAACGAAGGTGACGTGCTTAGTGGGGTGCCTGGTTCGTGGCATGCCGATGACACAAGGGAGCATTGTCCGGCTGGGAGGGAGGGATGGGGGTCCTTCTGCAGGCCATGCTGAGGTTCAGAGAGGCCCAGCCACACACAGACCCTGGTCCTCACCCCATCCTGCTGCCTCTTGCCACGGGACTCCCAGGCGCTCGCTGTGACCTGTGGAGGTGAAGGGTGTGCCCAACCGCCCCCACCCTGCTTGTCTGACATCTTTCCTGTTTGCAGACAGAGGCTCCGTTACTGATCCGGCCCTACTTGGCAGACATGACACTCTCTGAAATCCACGTTGTCATGACCGGAGGCTACGCCACCATTGCGGGCAGCCTGCTGGGTGCCTACATCTCCTTTGGGGTAGGTACAGCCCTCCTTCTGCTTGGCTGTGTTGAGGACCTGAAGCCCATCTTTGTGGGAGCCCCACACAGCTCCTGGCCGGAGCAGCCCCCGGATCTTCTCTCGGGCCTGCTGTGCTGGCGAGAGGAGCGGCTTCCCCTGAGCCAGGCAGGCCCGGTGGGCTGGACCATTTCTCAGGCTTCGAGCATGGCCGCCTAGGGCACAGCTTCCCGGTGTTCCATTTACTGAGTGCATTCTAGGTACCAGGCACTATGCTAGGGTTTTAATATCCCCATTTCCAGAGGAAAAAATTGAGGCTCAAGCGTAAGTGAGATGCCCAAACCCAGATCTGTCTGACTGCAAAATTCATCTCATTTCTGCAGTCTCACCCCTGGACTGGCCCTAGAGATCTGTCCCCTCCACCCCTCCTCCCCTTCCCCACACTCTCTGTGGGCTCCAGTCCTCCCTCTGCTCTTAAATTACTGCCTATGCAGTTTACACAGCACAAAGCATTTGTAGGTCAAATTCCAGTGGTGTGAATTAGGCCCTTAAAGCAATCTCAGTGCTACTGCATGGCAGGCAGAGAAGAATTTTCAAATGGATCCTCTGCAAAATGCCCAGTAATAATGCTTCACATCTGTAAAACACCTTGTGCTTTCACAGGCAAATCTTCAAAGGTCTCAATTTTGTTTCCTCAACTGTCAAAGAAATTCTTGCTTATTGCAGAAGCAAATAAGTGTTTAAATCTCTTTCTTAACCCCACTTCCCACAGGTAACTGCTTTTATTTACTGATTTATTAATGTAATTTTTTTTCTTTTTTTTGAGACAGAGTCTTGCTCTGTCACCAGGCTGGAGTGCAGTGGTTAAGTCTTGGCTCATTGCAACCTCTGACTCCCTGGTTCAAGTGATTCTCCTGCCTTGCCTCCTGAGTAGCTGGGATTACAGGCACGAGCCACCATGCCCAGCTAATATTTTTTTGTATGTTTAGTAGAGATGGGGTTTTACCATGTTGGCCACGATGGTCTCGATCTCCTGACCTCGTGTTCCGCCTGCCTCAGCCTCCCAAAGCGCTGGATTTCCAGGCGTGAGCCACCATGCCAGGCCCGGTAACGGCTTTTAATAGCTTAGAACAGCTGTTCTCAAAGTGGGGTCCATGGACCAGCATTGTCAGCGTCACGTGAGAACTTGTTAAAAATGCAGATTCTTGGGCCCAGCCCAGACCTGCTGAATCAGAAACGATGGGGGAGGCCAAGGCGGGTGGACCACCTGAGTCAGGAGTTTGAGACCAGCCCAGCCAACATGACGAAACCCCGTCTCTACTCAATATACAAAAAAATAGCTGGCCATGGTGGTGGGCACCTATAATCCCAGCTACTCAGGAGGCCGAGGCAGGAGAATCGCTTAAAACCAGGAGGCGGAGGTTGCAGTGAGCTGAGATCGAGTCACTGCATTCCAGCCTGGGCGACAGAGTGACTGTGTCTCAAAAAAAAAAAAAAAAAAAAAAAGAAAGGAAAGAAAAGAAACAATGGGGGTGGGACCAGCATAGTGCGTGGCAGCAAGCCTCATAGGTGATTCTGATGCTTATTCAGTTTGAGACCCACTGACCTGAAATGTCATTCCAGATCTTTCTGTGTAAGTAGTCTTTTAGATATATACACCTGAGTACTCACATACTTTCTTTTTTTTTTTTAATAAAAGATGATACTCATTGATCAAGAGAAAATAGTTCATAAATTATAAAAAGATACTCGGGCTCACCGTTGTTTAAAGGAATTAAGACAATAATAACTTATCTTTCTTCTACGTGATATGCAACCCTTTACGTGTCTCCAAATGGCAAGAGTGTGGTACTCACCCACTCATGATGAGAGTTTAATTTACTGTAACCTTTCTGGTGAACACCTATCAATTTATTTTTTATTTATTTTATTATAGATATAATATTTTATTATTTTTATTATATATCGCTTTTAAATTTTTATATATAATAAAATACTATATTTTTATTATATAGATCACTTAAAATATTTTATTTATTTTTTCCTTTTTGACTTCCCACATTGACACCAACATATATTTATATATATTTATTTTGAGACAAAGTCCCTCTGTTACTCAAGCAGGAGCACAGTGGTGCGATCACAGCTCACCATAGCCTCAAACTGCTGGGCTCAAGCAATCCTCCCACCTCAGCCTCCTGAGTAGCTGGGACTACATATGTGAGCCACCACCTCTGGCTATTTTTTCTTTTTTTCAGTAGAGATGGGGTCTTGCTACGTTGCCCAGGCTGATCTTAAACTCCTGGGCTCAAGCAATCCTCTCACCTTGGCCTCCCAAAATATTAGGATTATAGGCATGAGCCATTGCACCCAGCTTCAATCACTTTAGAAGTATTCTTTCCCTTTGGCATCAATATGGTGACCTCCCGGGAGCTGGGGACCACCAGGTTGCCTAAGGAGGGGTGAACTGGCCCAGGTCGGAAACTAAGCAGGTCAAAACTCCTGTGCTGATCAGTAGGAGGATCGCGCCTGTGAATAGCCTCTATACTCCAGCCTGGGCAACATAGCGAGACCCCGTCTCTTATTTTGAAAAAAAAAAAGAAATGTTCTTTCCCGTTGATACAGCTAGAAAAATTGTAATGTAGGGATATTCTCACAAATGTTCAAGAAATGCGAAATTTCAACATTATTTGCAAAAGCAAGAAAACTGGAGAGCCTAAGTGCCCAGCAGTACAGTCATGAGCTAGGTAAGTTGCTGCCAAAAGGTGGTGGCATTCAGCGTGAGAGCGAGGTGACCTGTGCGTGTTTATTGGAGAGTGACCCTGCCCTGCCTTCACCTCCCCCCTCCTGCCACCAGTCTCTCTGGATGTTGTCTGTGGCGGGGGGTGACCACAGAATGACCTACACCGTCCACTTCTGCAGTCCGAAATTCCACCTGTCTCTCTCATCTCTGTCCCTGGGGATGATGAGGGATGGGTGAAAGGGCAGCCAGCCTGCCTCTCAGCCTCTCCTTCACTCCGGACGCCTGGGCCACAGCAAGAAGCCCAACTCTACCTCCCACAGAGCTGTCTGGCAGGGCCGGCTGTTCCGTGACTTTTCAAGAAGTCCCCCCGTGCTCAGGGGCTTTGGATTCTGGGAGGGCATCCTCCCATCTAGAATTCTCGAGACTCTCATCTGGTTTGCACCTGTCTCGCTGAGGGCTAGAAAGGGCTCATTCGAGCTGGCGCGCTCCCCACCAACAATTGTTTTTGGAAGTGTAGAGGCCAAGGGGAAATTTCCCCTACGCCCTCTGAAGGTCACTGAAAACTCAACTCGGAGGAAGGCACACGAATTTTAATATATACACACGTGAGCCTTCAGAATGAAGACCCAAAGATACAGGGAAAATCGTCCATTTTTAAGCTCAGGTTCAACAAAGCATGGGCAGCCGCATAGAAATAGAATTGGACAAACAGAGTGTGATCTAATACTAATGGACGGAGTGGAGGAGAAACAGCCACGCCCGTCTGTCCAGGCCCTTCTTGGCTCTCTGAGCGTGCATTTGTTCCTTTGGTGTATTGGGCAACATCGTTGCTGGAAGGGGCCTTATGACCTACAGTCAGAAAAGAAGGTAGATAATTTCTTTATGGCCAGTGTTTACCCAGAAAGGCAGAGGGAAGGTAGAGCAATGTTTTTAGGCTTTATGGCTGGCTTTGGGTAAAAGAGCTTCTGGTCTCCAGGCCCTGCCTGGGGGAAGAGGAATTCTGGTTTCTGTGGCTAGCCTTGGGGAGGAATTGGACTGAAAGATGGGAGAACAGGAGAGAAAAACTTCTTCTGAGGCTGCTTCTGAACCCTTCATTTTTGGGTATTGTTTTCAGAGTCTCAAGAGAAGGAATTTGATGTTTCAAAAATAGAAACCCCAAACTTTGTTCCTGAAACTTTTTTCATGACAGGATATTGGGGGAGGGGATGCCGTACTATTTTCGGAACTTAGGGCTTTAAATGTCCTAACCTGGTTCTGGTCCCCTCAGCCAACAAAAAGAATAACCCTGGTGTTCTTCCTAGTCATTACTTAGAACTTAAACACTGGAAGAACGCTCGCCCATTTCCACAGTCCGGCTTAAAACTCAGCCCTCCTTCCTTCCCTTTCTCAGGCAAAAGTTCAGGCCCAGCCCTGGGCAGCCTGGCTTCCCCATGGGCACCCATGTCCCTTTCCCTACACAGAATGGGCAGAGGCAGCCAGGACCAGCCCTAGGGGCCCCTGAGCCTCCACTCACAGTCTCTGGTTTGGAAGCCCCAGACTACAACCGTAGCTGGCTCAGAGGAAAATCACCTAACAGCCTATCAAACCTTCCCCCTCAATCTCTGGATCTGCCCTCGTCTTGTCTCCAGTGCAGCTCTCTTCTGCCCCCACCTGGCTCATAACAGTCACTGCACCACCCCTGCAAGGCACTCCCTCCTTTAACTTCCTTCTCCAGTCAGTTCCTCAGTATCTTTGGTTCAGCCCTCAGCCCCTGAATCCCAGAAGGGTCTTTCTTGCTCTTTCCTCCAAGCTCCCAGATTCTTTTTTTTCCTTTGAGACAGTCTCCCTCTGTCGCCCAGGCTGGAGTGCAGTGGCTCGATCTCAGCTCAGTACAACCTCCACCTCACAGGTTCAAGCAATTCTCCTGCCTGTCTCGCAAGTAGCTGGGATTACAGGGCTCACCATCACGCCCAGCTAATTTTTGTATTTTTAGTAGAGACAGGGTTTTACCATGTTGGCCAGGCTGGCCTTGAACTCCTGATCTCAGGTGATCTGCCCGTCCCGGCCTCCCAAAGTGCTGGGATTACAGGCGTGAGCCACTGCGCCTGGCTTCCAAGTCGCAGATTCGTAAACCACTTTGCACCTCAATTTCTGGATCCCTTCTTCACACATCCCTCCTATTGCTAATATCTGGATATTTCTAGACTTCACTCTCCAACACAGTAGCCACCAACCATACATGACTGCTGAGCACTTGAAATGTGGCTAGTCAAACTCAAAAAATTTTTAAGATGTTTTATTAATTTTTAGTTATTTTGTCATCCATATTGATAATTTTATGTTGATTACATAGGTGGAAAGAAAATATTTTGGATATATTTGGTTAAATAAAACATTTTTTAAATTAACTTACTTCTTTTTCCTTTTTAAAATGTGGCTACTAGGCTGGGCGCACGGCTCATGCCTGTAATTCCAGTACTTTGGGAGGCCAAGGCAGGAGGATGACTGAAGCCAGGAGCTTGAGACCAGCATGGGCAATATAGGGAGACCCCCATCTCTACAAAAAATTGAAAAATAAAAAATTAGCTGGGCATGGTGGCACACACCTATAGTCCCAGGTATTTGAAAGGCTGAAGCAGGAGGATCACTTGAGCCCAGGAGGTCGAGGCTATAGTGAGCCATGATCATGCCATTACACTCCAGCCTGAGGGACAAGCAAGACCCTCTGGGTCACAGAGAGAAGGGCCATGAGCCGGCGTGGGCCCTGGGATGCTAGGATGGAAGGCTCTCGTGACCAGGTGCCTGGGAGGCAGGGCTGGGGAATGTCACAGAGTGGACTAGCTGGCAGTGGGGAGGTGGGTGTGGGCTGGCCCAGTGCCCAGGGAGCCCTGCCTGTGCAGGACTCAGCCCTTTCCACGACGAGCTGGAAACTACCAACTGCAGCGTTTGAGGCAATGACCACAACTGGCCCACCCAGGGGACAGTGTCCAGGAACATGACAACTGCAGGGTGTGTTCCCTGCTATGACTCAGGTTTACAAACCAGATGTAATCTGCATGTCGGAGGAAGGGGCAGGGAACTGACTGGTGGAGGGAAAATCCCAGGATTCCAGGTGTGGCACCATCCCAGCTGGGGCTGGGCAACTGAGGAGGAAGCAGGTGAAGTCCTAAAGCCCAGCCCGGAAAGTCCAGAAAGAACTCCTGACCCACGTGGGCTTCATCTAGCAAAAGGCAGGGGCCCAGGCTTGCATGCCCAGTGTCCACACAGGGCCCTGGCGAGGTACCAGGCTGCTGCCAATTCTTGTTCACATTTTAAGTTTTGTTGGTCCTTAAAAAGAAACAATTGGGGTTTAGAAAAAAGAAGGACACAAGACCTGGGATTCAGAGCCTGAGAGGGTCTCCAGCCTGGCTTCTCAGCAGCAGGCCTGGCACTTCCCTGAGATGGTAATGAGGGGCCCCCACGCTCTGTTCTCTGCTGTTTTTTTTGTTTGTTTTTTTTTTTTTGGGACAAAGTCTCACTCTGTCACCCAGGCTGGAGTACAGTGGCGTGATCTCAGCTCACTGCAACCTCTACCTTCTGTGTTCAAGTAATTCTTGTGCTTCAGCTTCCCAAGTAGGTAGGATTACAGGTGTATCCACCAGGAATACAGGTGTATTAACGCCGGGCTAATTTTTGTATTTTTAGTAGGGATGGAGTTTCACCATGTTGGCCAGGCTGATCTCGAACTCCTGACCTCAAATGATCCATCCCGCCTTGGCCTCCCAAAATCCTGGGATTACAGGTGTGAGCTACCACACCCAGCCTCCCCTCTGCTTTTATCAACCTGAGTGTCTATCTTCAACTTACTTCTCTCCTCCTTTTTATTTAACACTTGAGAATACAGTTGGCTTATTACAAACTTTAAGACGAAAACGTCTATTTTACCTTTTTTTTTCTTTTCTTTTTTTTTTTTGAGACAAAGTCTCGCTCTGTGGACCAGGCTGGAGTGCAATGGCGAGATCTCAGCTCACTGCAGCCTCTGCCTCCTGGGTTCAAGCAATTCTCCTGCCTCAGCCTCCCAAGTAGCTGAGACTACAGGCATGTGCCACCATGCCCGGCTAATTTTTGAATTTTTGGTAGAGATGGGGTTTCGCCATGTTGGCCAGGATGATCTCCATCTCTTGACCTTGTGATCCACCTGCCTCGGCCTCCCAAAGTGCTGGGATTACGGGCGTGAGCCACCACACCCGGCCTATTTTACGTTTTTGGTTACTAAAACAATATATTGCTGTGAACATTTTGAAAGATACCAAAATGCAGAAAGAAAAGAAAATCGGCTGGGCGTGGTGGCTCACGCCTGTAATCCCTGCACTTTGGGAGGCCGAGGCAGGTGGATCATGAGGTCAGGAGTTTGAGAGCAGCCTGGCCAGCGCAGTAGAACCCCATCTCTACTAAAAGTAAAAAAGTTAGCTGGGCGTGGTGGTGCTCACCTGTGATCCCAGCTACTCCGGAGGCTGAGGCAGGAGAATTGCTTAAACCCTGGAGGTGGAGGTTGCAGTGAGCCGAGATTGTGCCACTGCACACCAGCCTGGGTGACAGAGCAAGACTCCGTCTCGGGAAGAAAAAAGAAAGAAAAGAAAAGAAAAAAGAAAATCGCCCTTGGCCCCACCAGCCAGGGATGTGAATTCACTGCACTTTTGTGTATTTGTTCTGATCTTTCCACGCATTGGTTTGGAGTTTGTTTCTCCTGCGCCCCCAGTTTTGGTTATTCTGTACCTGCAGTGTCATAGGCCCTTTCCCACGTCACTGTGAGGCCTTGGTGACCTTCGTTTTTAATGACAGTCGGATGATGCTTAGCCATTCTTTACTGTTAGACGTCTGAGCTGGTTCTAGTTTCCCTGCTTGGTAAATGATGCAGTGATGCGGGGGAAACATATGTTATTTATCTCTGTGGAAAAGAACAGAGAAGTGAGGGGTTTGGGGTCACAGTGAAGATAAAAATTCAGGAAGGGAGAATCACAGGGGCTGACGTCACTCTGCCATCTTGCTGGGAAGGGTTTTTACAGCCTGGGTCCCAGAAGGAGACTCAGGGCCAAATGGTGGTGGTTGTAGGAGGCAGATTTCCTGAGAAGGAGCTCTCACGCTGCAGGACTGGATGTGATGGGCTGCCTTGCAGTGGTGAGTTCCCCATCCCAGCATTCAGAGAGAAAGCCTAGAGAAGGGTACATTCCTGCACTGGTCCATACCTACACTAAGGTGGAACTGGGTGAGCTCTTAAATGCATTTCATTTCCACTCTCAGGTTCTAGATCTTTGTCTGAAACCATCACAAATTCTTCCACTAAGGGAGAAACCTCAGCTAACGGGGATTAGCGGTCAACAGTGAATAGTCAACACTAATGACCACTAACTAATTAGTGGTCATTAGTGGCCTTAAAAGGAAGAAAGAACCTCGAACTTGGAGCCAAAAGATGTGATGGGCTCTAATTCCTTCTCTTCCTTTACTTTGGGCAAGTCATGGTGAATCCTTTGGAGTCTCAGTTTCCTTGTCTGTAAAATGAGGATAACAATATTCGTCATTCCTCAGTTAGGGGAGGACCAGGAAGAAACAGAAGGTGCTATACCTACAGCCTGTGACCTTCTATGCATAAAAGATGTCATCATAATGATGCAGCAGTTGTGACAATGAGGACATGCCAGTGGGACCCTGGGCCACACTTCTTGGTCAGCAGCATTTCTCCTGGCTGCCCACCTGGAACCCGCACTCTCGCTCTTGCAGATCGACGCCACCTCGCTGATCGCAGCCTCCGTGATGGCTGCCCCTTGTGCCTTGGCCCTCTCCAAGCTGGTGTACCCGGAGGTGGAGGAGTCCAAGTTTGGGAGGGAGGAAGTGAAACTGACCTACGGGTGAGCACAGCAGGAGGTCCTGCAAAGGGGCAGTGGTACGAGGTGTGGGGGCAAAGCGGCGGGTCCTGTTCTCTCTGTTCGTCACCGTCTTCCACCAGCTCGGGCCGGCCTCTCCTCTTTCCCTGCCCTAGTTTGGCTTCATTTGCTGTCTTAGTCCATTTTCTGTTGCTTATAACAGAATACCTGAAGCTGGGTAACTTATAAAGAATAGGAATTTATTTCTTATAGTTACGGAGGCTGAGAAGTCCGAGGTTGAGGGTTGTGACTGGTGAGAGCCTTCTTGCTGCTGGGGATCCTACAGAGTCCCAAGGTAGCACAGGGTGTCACATGGTGAGGGGTTGAGGGGTGCCAGGCAGGAAACTGTGTATGCTAGCTCAGATCTCTCTTTCTCTTCTTCTTAAGAAGCCATTAGTCAAGGCCAGGTGTGGTGGCTCATGCCTGTAATCCCAGCACTTTGAGAGGCTGAGGCAGGCAGATCACTTAGTCAGGAGTTTGAGACAAGCTTGGCTAACATGGTGAAACCCTGTATCTGCTAAAAATACAAAAGTTAGCTGGGCAGAAAGGCTCATGCTTGTAATTCCAGTTACTTGAGGGGCTGAGGCATGAGAATTGCTTGAATCTGGGAGGTGGAGGCTGCAGTGAGCCTAGCTCGCACCATTGCACTCCAGCCTGGGCAACAGAGCAAAACGGCATCTCAAAAACAAAACAAAACAAAAAGCCACCAGTCCTACTCCCATGATAACCCCTTATCCCATTAATCCATTAATCCAAAATTCAGGAATGGATCAATCCATTCAGGAGGGCAGAGCCCTTGTGACCCAATCACCTCTTAAAGGCCTCAACTCTCAATACTGCCACACTGGGAATTAAGTTTCAACGTGAGTTTCCGAAGGGCGAACATTCAGACCACAGTGTTTGCAAAAATGCACACTCCAGTTCTCACATCTTAATTTCCATTCTCTGAGCAGCAGGAAACAATGGACCAGACGAGGCTTGGGAATGTGGCCTGGTTCCTGGCGCTGTGGCCTGTGGTGTGTGCATGTTGAGGAGGGTCATCGAAAGGCTCATGCCACCATCTCTATGTGCCTGAGCTCTGACCACACAGGACATCAACCACACATTGACATGCTGAGTGCCATCTTTGATTTCACTCACCTCCTAATATCCCATCATAGTCTTAATAACTGGTAGGTAACATGTAAACCTTAAACAGTGTTGAAAAGGCACCACATGAGACACACACACATGTGCTTGGGCACACCCAACCTCACAACCTTCTGAAGCACTGAGCAGTGCTCTCCCATGGAAGTGTAATGTGAGTCGCACCTGTCATTTTCTAGTAGTTGTCTTTTAAAAAGTCAAAAGAAATAGGTGATTTTAATAAGCCATTTTACTTAACCCTGTACACCCTAAAGTATTGTCATTTCAGTATGTAACCAGTATAAGAATTATTGAGATATTTTGCATTTTTCAGTACTGAATCCTCAAAATCTGGTCTATATTTTGCACTTACAACACAATTCACTTCAGACAGCCTCCTGTCACATGCGGCTAATGGCTTCCATCTTGTACAGTTTGGTGCTGGAAACCTGGACCTTGTCCCAGTGCTTTGGCCAGCCCCTGTTTCTCTCTGGGTCTCAGGGAAAATAAGGAATTCCTACTCTGAAGTGCTCTTCCAGGGTTCCTGTTTGCGCCTGTAAGATAGGGACCCTCGCTGGTTGTGGAGACAGGCCAGTAATGATTGTTCTCGATCCCAACAACAGAGATGCTCAGAACCTCATAGAAGCAGCCAGCACTGGGGCCGCCATCTCCGTGAAGGTGGTTGCCAACATCGCTGCCAACCTGATTGCGTTCCTGGCCGTGCTGGCCTTCATCAATGCTGCCCTCTCCTGGCTAGGAGACATGGTGGACGTCCAGGGGCTCAGCTTCCAGGTGCGTTTCTGGTCACCAGGCTCGGCCTGTAGAGAGGATGGCCCCGCGTGGGTGGTGCAAGGTGGCTGGAGGCCCTGTGGAGCCTAGACCCAGCCATCAGTGCCAACCACACCCGTGTCCCCTCAGCTCATCTGCTCCTACATCCTGCGGCCTGTAGCCTTCTTGATGGGCGTGGCCTGGGAGGACTGCCCAGTGGTCGCTGAGCTGCTGGGGATCAAGCTGTTTCTGAACGAGTTTGTGGCCTATCAGGAACTCTCCAAGTACAAGCAGCGCCGCCTGGCAGGAGTTGAGGAGTGGGTCAACGCCAGGAAGCAGTGGATCTCCGTGAGTGGCCCTGTCCCTTCCCGTGGCACAGCTGCTCCTGAGGGCCCCTGGCGGCTGCCCTCCTGCTTTCTGGGCCTGGCTGGAGTGGTGCTTCACCACCCACATCCTATAGCCCTGGGAGACAGGACGGCTTCGGGCTTCGCTGCCGTCTTTCTCAAGGCCTCTTAGGAGGCCGAGGCGTGGGGAGAGAGCCCTGCGGGATGTCTGAAATCCAGGTCCAGATGGGTTGTCTTTCACTGTGGCCTTGGGCCAGCCACAGCACCTCCTCTTCTGTGGAAAACGGGGTAAGATGCCCGCCCCATCTACTCCAAAGGCATACCCATGCACATCTAACAAGCTGGGAGAGTGAGTGAGATCAGGAGACTTCACTAACACCTTCACTGTTTTGTTTTGTTTGTTTTTGTTTTTTTTTTGAAATGGAGTTTCGCTTTTTCAGCCCAGGCTGGAGTGCAGTGGTGCATTCTCACCTTGCTGCAACCTCCACCTCCCAGATTTGAGTGATTCTCGTGCCTCAGCCTCCGGAGTAGCTGGGACTACAGATACGTGCCACCACACCCAGCTAATTTTTGTATTTTTAGTAGAAACGGGGTTCACCATGTTGGCCAGGCTGGTCTCAAACTCCTGTTCTCAAATAATCCATCTGCCTTGGCTTCCCAAAGTGCTAGGATTACAGGTGTGAGCCACCACATGTGGCCATCACCTTCACTGTTAATATAGTGGATTCAGCGCAGAGGTTGGTCCTGTCAAAATTTATTTTTAAATTCTATAAAAGATCTATAAGATTAACCTTTCTAAAAGAATAATAACATTATTGAGAATGAAAAAATTACCTATAATCTCACCATCCCAAATAATAATTATTGTTGTTTCTTACATTTTCTTCCATTCTTTTTAAGAGAGAGTTTAGGCCAGGCTCAGTGTCCCATGCCTGTATTCCCAGCACTTTGGGAGGTCAAGGTGGGAGGATCACTTGAGGCCAGGAGTTCAAGACTAGCCTGGGCAACATAGTGAGACCCTGTCTTTACTCAAAATTTTAAAAATTGCGAGGTACGGGCCAGGTGTAGTGGCTCACACCTGTAATCCCAGCACTTTGGGAGGCCAATGTGGGCAGATCCTGAGGTCAGGAGTTTAATACTAGCCTGGTCAACATGGTGAAACCCCATCTTTACTAAAAATACAAAAATTAGCCAGGCGTAGTGGCATGCGCCTGTAATCCCAGCTACTTGGGAGGCTGAGGCAGGAGAATCACTTGAAATCAGAAGGTGGAGGTTGCAGTGAGCCAAGGTCGTGCCACTGCACTCCAGCCTGGACGACAGAGCGAAACTCTGTCTCAAAAAAAAAAAAAAAATTGCAAGG
>PVKP010028825.1:0-29681 GCA_004027715.1 Plecturocebus donacophilus | reverse complement strand
TGGGAGCGCCCGAATTTACCCTTTCCAACTAAGCGGCCTGATCAGCATTTCCGCCGCTTGCGGGGCTGGATTCTACCCTCTCCAGTGGCCCCCCGCCCCCACCCCGCGCGTCCCCATCTCCACCTCCCTCGCCGGCCGGGCTAAATCGGTCCGCTGGAGCCCCGGGAGCTCTAACGCCACCGCCTAGCGAGGGAGTGCGCGGTGCAGCCCTCCTTCTCACCTCCCAGAACAGGCTGCCCCCAGCGCTTGCAGCTTACCCGTTCGCCGCACCGCTCGGCTCGGCTCGCTTCTCCGAGAAGGCAGGCTTGTGGGTGTGAGAGTATGTATTAAGGAGTGTGTGTGGGGGGGGGATGAGAATGTGTATTAAGCAGGTGGGCGGAGGTGGAGTTTGCAGTGGGAGGGGAAGGTGAGTGTGGTGTTGCATTGGGGTGTCAGGCGTGCGTGGGGACGAGGCGTGCACGGGGTGTGTGCTGGAGGATGGATGTGTGTGTCGGGGAGCGTGCCTTTTGTAACTCAGGATATGTGTGTGTTTGGGTGTGTGAGGGGTGGGCAATGTCATATGGGCACGCTTGTGGTGTGTTTGTGTATAAATAGGTACGTGTAATGTGGGGACAGTGAGTCACCACCAGGCATGGGAAGCTCCATCCATTGTATTCTGTTGGGGATTCCTCTTCTGGATGGGACACAGGCCATTTGCCTGTCAGCATTAAAGAGATTTCATTTTGCTGCTCACCTGCACTGTGAGCAGGATTTGGCCTGAGTGCCAGGTTCTGCTGCTGATAGGGCAGAGGACAGCTTTCCCTGCTGAGTCAGATGGGACAGGCCTGCCTGACGGTGGTGTTCCAGAGGGAGGAAGGTTGTCGGAGATGGACCCTAAGCCAGCCCAGCTGCTTGGGCTACTGCCCCCAGGAAGACCAGGGTCCCTGGCCGGGAGTCTCCTTGCAGTCAGCTTCCAGCTTCCCCAGGGCATGGGAGCGGCTGTGGTTTGGAGATCTGCCCTCTGAACTGGGTCAGCTCATGCTTCAGCCTGTCTCCCCCAAGGGGAGTGAGGTCTCCTCTGGAGTTTGCTGGAGAAGGGGCCAGCAGAGCTTGAGTGGGTGGGATCCCCAGTGGAGAGCCCCATCACAGGCTGACATGGCTGGGGCCTGGGACTCGCAGTGGTGGCAATTGAAAGAGGACACACCCACACACATGACGGACTCCACTGTCCTTACCACTTTCTTGGTCACAGAAGCGCTTCCCTGCATTCCCAGGGCTGGCCACAGGAAGGATTGTTATCCCTTTAACTCGAGGATAAGATGGACTGACTTTTCCAGAGCAGGGAGGCCCACAGGAGAATCACAGTCGCTTTACAGTTTACAAAGCCTGTAAAACTGTTGCTTTACAGTTTACAAAGCCTTTCATATGTGTAACCACACTTTGTCCTTGCAAGAACCCACCGAGGAGGTGGGAGCTCACTTAGGAGGCTGAAGAGGCAGGACTGGGACCCAGGTTTATGTATATGAGAGTTTATCAGATCTCTATACACAAAGGAGAGTTTATTATTACATATATTAGATATATATAGGTATACATAAGAGTTTATTAAGTATTAACTCACACAATCACGAGGTTCCACAGTAGACCGTCTGCAGACTAAAGAGCAAGGAGAGCCAGTCTGAGTTCCGAAACTGAAGAACTTGGAGTCCAATGCTCCAGGGCAGGAAGCATCCAGCATGGGAGAAAGATGTAGGCCAGGAGGTTAGGCCCATCTCTCTTTTCACATTTTTCTGCCTGCTTATATTCTAGTCCCAAGGGCAGCTGATTCAATTATGCCCACCCAGATTAAGGGGGGGTCTGCCTTCCCCAGCCCACCGACTCGAATGTTAATCTCCTTTGGCAACACCCTCACAGACACCCAGGATCAGTACTTTGTATCCTTCCATCCAGTCAAGTTGACACTCAGTATTAACCATCACAAGGTCAGAACTCCTAAGCAGCCCTGGCCGCAGCCCTCAAGGAGGTGCTGTCTGTAAAGGATGCTGATGTCTATTCTAGAAATGTTAAGTGACATTCAGAGAGTTGCAGATGCCATGTGAGGGTGACAGATGATATGCAGGGAAGAGCAGACAGAGCCAAGGTTCTAAGGCATGGGGCTTCCTGGAGGGGTGATGAGTGCCAGACCTTGCCTCTGTCCTTTTCTGGTCCTTCTGAGAGCATGTCCTGAAGAGAGGATGGGTGGTGCTAGCTAGCTGGGCATGTGGGCAGGAGTGCCAGCTGACCTCTCCCTACTCTTGGGAAATTTGTCCCTGGTAGCATCTGCTCTGTTCACTATCTTGGGGTGGGCACCAATCCTTGGGGAACCCACCCTCTGGCCCCATTTCCCCTTCTAGCGTCCCAGGTTCAACTAAATGTGTGTGCCTGGGTCACAAGCCCTCTCAGCTGCTTCTGACTCGGTGGGCTAGGACCAGGAAAAGGCCTGGAGGCAAAAGGCTTTCTTCTTCTTGGATCTCTCTGTGTGGCTCCCAAAAGTGGAATGAGCCCAGAAAATACTTTCTAAGCACTGGTAGGGATCATGTTGGGGATGGGGCCATGGGGAGGCATTTCCCTACTTTTTGCCCTGTGCTCACTAGAGAACACAAAGCGGGTAAGAAGGGCAGGAAAGAACCCTCCGCCTAGCGCTTCTGTGAGCCATCTGCCAGGGGTGGGGATGGGGTTCCTTTCTCATCACCACCTCTGGGAACCCCCAGCTGCTCCGTTTCCACACACTCCCCTCCCCGGGGCCTTGGCTTCTGATGCAGAAGAGTGCGTGGCATGGCCAACTGGAATTCTGAGGAGGTTAACATGGCATCCCAGCATTGTCACTGACTAACTTGGTGGCCTTGGGCAGCTCACCTAACTGGACTGTGCCTCAGTTTCTCACCTTTAAAATGAGGGTAATAATAACATCATCCTTAGAATTGCCTTCAGAGTCTCATGAGCTGATGTATGGTAAAGCCCTTAGCACAGTGCCCGGCGCCCGGCGAGCACTCAGGGCCTGTTGGCATGCAGCCTGCCCCGGAGAGAGCCCAGCGATGCAGCAGTGTCTTCCTCCACGGGAGTGAAAGCTGGGAGGTCAGGACCGGGAGTCTCAGCCGCTCCTGGCCGAGGAGTTAGGAGACTCTGGTTCTGGCTGTTCGGTTGCTGTAAGACCTTTGGCAAGTGCCTTTCCCTGTCTGTGCTCTAATTGTTTGGTCTCCCTCCCTATCTGTAAGCCTGAAGTGGGGCAAAGGTGGAAGGATGATGCGTAAGGATGTGAGGGTTTTGTCTGGTTCTATCTGAAGAGGCCCCAGCAGCTAGAAAGCAACAGAGGTAGTGGAGACCCAGAACCACTGTGTTTACAGAGGCCCCTCCGGAAAGTCAATATATTGACTGGAATGCCCTTGCACACATTATGCGGCCCTGGATCTCTCTCTTTGAAGCCATAAATCATCCTCTGGGACTTCAGTCCCTTTTTCCTCCTCCGTAAGCATCTCCTGCCTTAGAAATTGAGAACCCCAGATACCAAGCAGGGCCCAGGAGGTAGAGAAGGGCCCCATTGGCAGAGGCAGCCTGGGCATGTGTGAGAAGGGGCCCGTGGTCCCCCACCCTTGTCAACCACTCCAAAGTTCAAGTGCGCCCTGCCAAGGGTGTGTTAGGGACAGACTTTGCAGACCTGGACCCATGCCATGCATGGCTTCATTTATCAGACGCAGGGGGAGGCTAATCTTGAGGGTCGGGGAATGAGGACTCCCGTCTCCACGTAGGGTATTGGAACACCAGCCCACCCTAAAACTTGAGGCACATGTGCATTCATTCTGTCTGAGCAAGTGCTGAGCTCTGCGGTCAGAAGTGAGAAAAGCACGGGCCCGACTCTTGAAGAACTGATGGGCTTTGTGCTGCTGCTTGAAGCATGGGCCAAGTGCCGGGCCTGTGATGCTGGTGGGTTAGGATGATGCAACAGAGAGAAACCATTCAAGGATGAGCCGAGATGCGTGTGTCTTTGGAGGGGTCTTGTGCGAATGTTTAGAGGTCAGGTTGTGCAGTCACATTACTCGGGTTCAGATCCTGGCAGTGCCACCGTCTGGCTGTGTGTCTTAGAGCAATTTGCCTACCCTCTCTGAACTTAGTTCTGAGCTTAGTTTCTTCATTTGTAAAATGCGAGTAGTAGTAGCACCAGTCTCATCAGATTTGGGGATAAATGAGATTATGCATAAAAGTGCTGTGCATATTCTGAAGTGCTCAGTAGCATTCAGTACTCACTGTCATCGTCGTAATCATGATCATCATCATGTGGGTACCATGTATTGGGTGGAACGAACGGAAATGCCTATGACATTGAGAGGAAAAAGCTCTTGTGGCCTGGGTGGTCAGAAAAGGCTTCCTGGAGGAGGGAAGGTTTACACTTGACTGGCCCTTGAAGGATGAGAGACTTTGGGTAAATAGAGAGTGTGATCCTGCTAGGGGATGTGCACATGAAGCATGGCTGGGAATGTCTGGCACATCCACCCCAGAGACACATGCGGAATGTATTCAGCTTCTGACTCATATCTGATCATCTAGCAACTCAAGACTTCTAGGGCCTGAGGTCTCTTAGTACAGTGGAAAGAGCCCCAGGCATTAGGATTTGAATCTTCTGGAAGTACCTGGGTCAGGTGGCTCACCCTCTGCACCTCAGCTTCCCCATTCATGAGATAGGCATGATTCCACCACCTCCACCAGATGCTGGTGTGATGTGAACTAACACATATGCAGTCTTGGCAGAGTGGGTGCTCTGTGGATTTCCATTGCCTTCCCTTCTCTTCCTGCCCCTCCTCCACCGCACAATCTAGCTGACCCTAGGCTAGGGCCAGGGCTGGGCCTGGGCCTGATTCTCTCCCTGTGCATCTCTGGGCAGAACAGGGGGACAGAATCTCCAAGTGGCAAGTGGCAGTTTCCAGGTTGGCCAGAGAGCCAGGGAGAGGGGCAGGAAGAGAGAAGCTGCTCTTTCTGGTCCCTGGTGCTTGCCTGGGCCTGCCCTGACCCAGGAGGCATCCCCAGGGGGTCTTCTGCTGAGATCACCCAGGAGCCTGCAACCCCCAGCGGCCCCAAGCGGCGTCCGGAGGCATTACTGCCTTCAGGAGACAAAGCCCAAGGAAAGCAGCTCTGTAACGCAATCAGAGGCGCCCGCCTGCCTGGCTGGGGACCTGGACACCCATGCAGGATGCAGAACTTACAAGAAATTGAGTGAAGAGTTCCAGGAAAGTTGTCCTTGGCTCCCTCCCCCATCCCTGTCTCACCTTTGGTCATTCTGACACATATCAGAGCAGAGTGAGATTCAGAGTGAGCAGTGACCTGTGTTGGGGTGGGAGTCTGTGGATGGGGCAGCCTGCATTCTTTCCCTTTCTTTGTCACCAAGCCAGGGCCCCAGGAGTGGGGAGACAGGTTCCGCAGGGGCAGGCAGGATGGATTGAAACGACTAGAAGATGGCAGAGCAGCCGTGGCACTAGGTGACTAGGGAGGCTGGATCTGATTTTGCTCACTCATGTGTATTCCTGGCATCCAGAGGTACTGGATAAATCTCTGTAGAATGGATGAATGAGAACTCACAGTCAGGCCTTACTCACGAGAGGTAGCTGTGATTTTGTCCCAGCTGCCCATGGACCTGCTGCTGTGGATGAGTAACTGAAGAATTAGAAGATTCTCATTCTTTGCTTCCAGCCTTCCCCTCCTGCCTGCCTGCTTCCCTCCCCTTCATTACCTGCTGCTTGCTTTCTTTCAACACTGTGTGCCCAGTGCAGTGGAAGCCAGAGCAAAGTCTTCAGTGATCAGAGCCCCTAGGTAGGAAGGAATTTGTTCACTAAATCCAGTGGAGCCACAGAAAATTATCCGGGTTTTGCAGTCAAGTGCCCTTGGCCCCTTTACATGGAGAAAGCAGACTGGCAGACACTTGCTGGGCTGGTCAACTTTGCACTTATCTGCAGGGTGACCCTTGTAAGGCACAGCTGGTCCAGGCTGCCTTAAATATTTGTTTCCTACTTGTAGCCACAAACCCATTATCACTTATCTCCACCTTGCCTTCTAGCGGCTCAAGAGAATGCCCACCGCATGGACACTGGCTCTGAGTCCTGAGAGGAAGTGTGGCTGAGCAGGTATATCTGAAGGCCATGGCCAGATCTGACTCCAGTTCTCAGCCCTCTATAGCAAGTGGTACCAACTTCTTAGTAGGAGCTGGGCTTGGTGCAGGAGAGTATTTCTGGCCGCAGGGTCTGGCTGATCCAGACTCTCGGTGGCACCATGTCCAGTACTGACATCTTTGAGAGATTCAACATCCCCAGGAAGCAGCAAGCCTGGCCCAGAAGCCATCCTCAGCTAGGGGCTCACTTGTCCTTATCAGGGGCCCCTGCCACAAGCTGATCTGGAATTCCTCCCTGGTAGCCCAGGAAAGCCAAGACTGCTAGGCACAGGGACCCCTGCTGCAAATTTGATCCAGTCCTCCTACCCCCACCCACACACACACACACACAAAACAACAGCAGGAAAAGCTCCAAGTTGAGGATTGGGACAACTGGATTCTTTTTTTTGAAATAAAAAACTGTGTTCTAATCCTAGCCATGTCACTAATTTGCTTTGTGACATCGGGCTAGTCCTTTTCCCTCTTTGAGCTTCCTCTGTCCAAATGAAGAGGTTCTGCACTGGAATCAGAAAACCTGGCTCCATCATTAACTGCAATTTCATGAGCCTGCATCTTCTCACTATAAAGTGGGGCCCAAATTGGTTGTTGGGGACATTAAAGGAGAGGGACATGGTCAGTGAAGGTCGGTTTTCTTTTCTTTCCACCCAGAAGGAAATCCACAAATTGCTGGATCTCGCCTTCCAGTGGGAATTTGGATTGCTGGATCCCAAATCCACAGAACCCACCATCTCCTTTCTGTCTGATACTCCCTTTTTGACACGGGCATATTAGACATAAGGTAGAGAGGGGTTGTCCTAGGGACTTCTGAGATGCCTTCCAGCCATCAAAGTCCATCGCCATAAAGCACTGTGTGTACAGTTCAGGAAGGCCTGTGGGTTGATTTGGTAATGGTTTGAGGGTTATCAGCGAGGGGAGAGCCTGCCTTGTTATCCATTTAGGAAGAGCACTGGACTAGGAGTCTAGAATCTTCAGCTCTAAGGCCAAATCTGTCTCTGTGTGATAGGCAAATCCCACCCACCTTCTTTGAACCTCAGTTTACTCATTGGCAAAAGGAACAAAAGAAGCTGGATGTCAGGTAGGGCCAAGTGAGAAAACACCCTGAGAGGTGCTTTGGACACTGTTCCCCAAACCCCCAGGGCCACTGATCTGAGGCAGCAGGAGCCCTGCAGAGCAGCTCTGGACTAGGCGGTGCATCTTGAGAACTGCTGCCTGTGGGGCAGGGATGGGAGGGTGCATGTGCCCATTTCCCTGGCTTCTCCCATGCCTGGCTGGCCACGGCTGTTGAGCTCAGTGACAAGCGTTTTGGCCACTTCTCACCCATCTTTGTGCCCCCATCCCCTGACCCCATTGCACACCCCACATCCCAGAACATAGGAGGCCCGGGTGCCACGTCAGAGAAGGTTAGTGTCAGTGCCGGGTTTGATGCTGTCTGAGCCAACACACCATCTGCCGTGCCCACCAGAAGTTACATAATCCCTCGGCCGGCTGCCCATTCTTAGAAAACGGGGCAGGCAGGCCCAGCAGGGAGTAGAGAGTTAGAGTTTTCTTCTCTGCATTTTGTTCCTTCCCAGCCCACCACATCCCTGGACCAGTCTTCACTCTCTGAGTTGCTCCCACACTGTTCAGAGCCTGAGACATAAAAGCCAAGGCAGAGAGAGGCTGAAGTTGGAAGGGGACATGGTGGGTCTTGAGGACTGCTTGACCGTGCCACACAGACTCCAGGACACCCTGCAGACACTGCCTGCTGGCAGCACACCTGGTTGGCCACACCTTGCCAGCCTCTCACGCCGCTCCTCTGCTGAGCCTTCGGTGGGTTGAGGAGGACCACTCAGCCTTCTAGGACAAATAAAGTCTCCTTCCCACCCACTAGTTCCTGCAGAGATACTCCCTTTCCAAAATCTTATCAAATCATAGCATTATTTATTTATTTATTTATTTTTATTTTAAATTTTTTTTTGAGACTGAGTCTTGCTCTTGTTGCCCAGGCTGGAGTGCAGTGGCACCATCTTGGCTCACTGCAACCTCTGCCTCCCAGGTTCAAGCGATTCTCCTGCCTCAGCCTCCCGAGTAGCTGGGATTACAGGCATGTACCACCACGCCTGACTAATTTTTGTATTTTTAGTAGAATTGGGTTTCACCAAGTTGGCCAGGATGGTCTCGAACTCCTGACCTCAAGTGATCCACCCACCTCGGCCTCCCAAAGTGCTGAGATTCGAGGTGTGAGCCACTGCACCCGGCTGGAGACCATTATTCTAAGTGAAGTAACTCAGGAATGGAAAACCAAAAATCATATGTTCTCACTTGCAAGCGGGAGCTAAGCTATGAGGATGCAAAGGCGTAAGAATGATATAATGGACTTTACATCATGGGGGAAGGGTGGGAGGGGGTGAGGGATAAAAGACTACACATTGGGTACAGTGTGCACTGCTTGGGTGATGGGTGCATCAAAATCTCAGAAATCACTACAGAAGAACTTATTATCCATGTAACCAAATATCACCTGTTCCCCAAAAACTATTGAAATTAAACACACACACACACACACACCCTAGTCCTAAAGCTGGTATCTTATTTAATGGGGAAACACTAAAGTTACTTTCAATAAGATGAGTAATAGATACCGTGCTAGTATTCACCTCTGCTAGTATTCCCCACTATGCTAGAGGTATTAGCCAATGTGATTAAATGAGAAGACAACTAGAAGCATTAGAAAAGGTTAAAGAATAAGTAAAACTATTCCTACCAGATAGTGAAACATACTCTACAGCCTCTGTAATTAAAACGGTGTGCTTACTGGTGTGTGAATTGGCAAATAGACCAACTATAATAGTAAGTTCAGAATTAGACTGAAATGTCTATGGAAATACAGTCTATAACAAAGGTGGTATCACAAGTCACTGGGATAAAGACAGACTCTTCAATAGACGGTGCTCAGACTACTGGGTAGCCATGTAGGAAAAGGTGAAATTTGATTCAAGCCTCACACCATACAGAGAGATGAACTCCAAGTAGCTTTGGGATCTAGATGCAAACAGCGATACAACTACTAAACAAAAACATGAGTAAATTCCTTCTTAACCTTGGGGGTGGGAAAGGCTTTCTAACCATTACTTAAAATCCAGAGGCAATAAAATAAAAAACTGGTCACTTTTATTACATAAAAATTTTTAAATTTTTGACAAAAAAAAATCACAAAACAAACCAAAAGACACAGTATTTGACAAATTGAGAGAAGTATTCATAACCTATGCCACAGACAAAGAGCTAATATTTATAGTATATACAGTGATTTTAGATATCAAGGAAAAAAGGTTCAAGCTGTAACAGAAAGGTGGAAAAAAAGACAGGAACAGACAATTCACAAAGTAAGATAGAACAATGACCTTCAAACAGACTCACTCAGAATTAGAGAAACACATATTAAAACAACTATGAGATACCATTCCTCATTTATCAGATGGGAAAACATTAAACACTATGGCCTCACATTATAGATACATATATTTTATATATATATATATAATATGTATATAGTTGCGGAGGGGGCTTTGAGCACATGAGGGGCACCTACTGGGTCTGCTCTGTGCCCACATCGGCCATTTTGCATGCATTATCTCACTTGGTCTTTGCGATGACTTGGAAGGAAGGTCTTAGCAGCAGAGCAAAATGGGGCTAGGAGAAATGAAGTGACCACCCTAACCTAGCTTTTAGTGTCTGGGCCTCTTCTAGGTTCAACCCTAGCTTTTGTACTTCAGATTCAGTGCTCCTTCCGTGAGCCCACCCTACACCCCTTCCCCAAGGCAGGGCCTCGGTCTTACCCCTGCGAACCTTTCTCAATGCCTAGGGAGTGCCGGATGCTTTGGAGTTACTTGTGGAGTGCCTGGGTGGTGAGAGAATTGAACTTGGAGCTGCTTTATCAAATGCAGACTCCTCCAATGTGATTGTGGCCTCCCTAAAGAGCTGTTGATTGATGGATGGAACTGGCCTTTCCCACAGGCCAGTGAGCCAGCCTCAGTCAGCCCCTTTGCCATTTTAAGGATTGATCGGAGAGAGTAGGTGTTTGTGGGTGCATGGGGAGCAACAAGCCCCAGGGGCTGATCAGCTGGTCTGCCAGAAAAGAGGCTGAGCCAGACCTCAGCTCCTCCAGAGAGTGGGGGGGGACCCTGGGCGGATGGTGCGGGGCATGATTGCCGGAAGGTCCTGCTCCAAGCCTAAGAGTGCTGCTTACCAGTCAGTAAGTCATTTATTACACCCTCGAGAGTGTCCTCCTCCGCCCCTGCCTCTGGATCCTGAGGAGTATGCAGAGGGCGGGGCAGGGCCCGCTGAGGGTCTGGCCTCTCCAGGGAAAGGGACCACCAGAAGCGTGGATCAAGCCATCCGCCCTCCTTCCCATCACGGCCCACTGGACCGGAGCACCTGTCCGAGCTCCCAGAGGCCCTGATCGCTGCTGGAAGGGCAGGCTAAGCAGAAATTCCCCGGGGCCTCGGGGCCTCTCCCTCTCACTCCCCTGGACTTCCTTTCCAAGGCTCCTTCTAGGGAGTTGTCATGCTTCTGGGGTGGAGCGTGTAGTTCTCAGAGATTCTTAGGAACCTAAGTCTGGCGGACCCTATAAAGGGGTGCACGAGGGCCCCGCATCCCTTAGCTTGAGTAAAAGCTGGTGGTGAGAATCAGCCCCATGCCATCTGGCTGTCCCACCATTGCCTGCCCGTTGCTCCCAGGCACAGAGTGCTGTTGCTGGCAAAAACACCCTCGTATTGACTCAACAGCCCCACAGGGTGTGTGTTTTCACTGCCCTTTTATAGCTGGGGGCAGACAGAGCCTTTTACAGCTCTGGAGACAGAGCTACTTCCTGAGCTACACTGTTAGACCATCCGAATTTTCACCCCATCGCCTCCTCTCTGCTTTTGCCTTAGTTTGGTGGCTGAGAAAGATTAAGAAAAGGACTGTAGGCTGGGCATGGTGGCTCACACCTGTAATCCCAGCACTTTGGGAGGCTGAGGAGGGTGGATCACCTGAGGTAAGGAGTTCGAGACCAGCCTGGCCAACATGATGAATCCCCATCTCTACTAAATAATAAAAAAAAAAAAATTAGCTGGGTGTGGTGGCAGGTGCCTGTAATCCCAGCTACTCAGGAGGCTGAGGCAGGAGAAGGGCTGGAACCCAGGAGGTGGAGGTGGCAGTGAGTGAGCCGAGATCGTGCCACTGCACTCCAGCCTGAGCAACAGAGCGAGACTTCATCTGAAAAAGAAAAAAAAGAAAAGAAAGAAAAGAAGCATTTAGACCATTCTAGATTGTCCTTCAAGGACACCCTGTCTTACCTCCATGCTTTCCCTAGGGGAACTCAGCTGGGGATTAGGAGGAACCTGAGGGCTCTTGCTCTGATTGGTCAGAGTGAGCAGGGGCACAGGCCTGTTCGGGAGCCAGGATCTCGCCTCCACTCCATGGCTCGGCGAGGGAAGCTGCTGACCCCTGAACACACCGCAAAGCCAAGGCCAAGCAGGTTGAAGACTGGCAGTCCCTGGCCTCTAGCCCTCGTTGCTACCCCACAAAGGTGGACCTCAGACTGAGCAGGGCAGGCCAGCGGCCAAGGGAGAAATCGCTTTCAATGGCTTGTCCACCAAGTGACCTGGGGGCCTAGGCTGCCTCTCTGTGTAGGGACGTTCCGAAGACAACCAGCCGCCTTCTCTCTGCCCCCCTCACCTCATGAGGCCTCTGGCCCCTGGTATGCGGGCCTCTCGCCCCACCCCTGGAGCCTGGCACAGCCTCCCTTTGGGGGCTCACCGTGAGTGGACAGCTGGGACCAGCCTTCCCCATAAGGGAAATTCCAGATCCCACCAAATTCCAAATTCCATGGCCTTATCTGGCACCATTCTGTCTGGCCTATGACAGGCTTCCTTGTGTGGGAGGAAGGACCTCTGCCCACAGAAAGATTATGGGGCAGGGAAGCAGGGAAGTGGGGTTCCCCACCTTCCCACCACTCAAGCTCCCTGGGTATGTCACAGACTTGTACCATGGCTGGAACACACAGGTTGTTTATATGGCGAGCAGCCAGTGTATCTGCCTTTCCAGCAGATTTCAGGTGGGGCTGGGGGTGAAGACAATGGGCTTGACAGCAGCAAGCGACCTCCATGGTGAAGTCATTGTCCCATTTAACCCTGTCAGAGCAGAGATGCTACATCAAGGCAAATCACTTTCTCTCTCTGAGCTTCAGTTTCCCCATCTGTTAAATGAGGGGGTTGGACTAGTGAACCGTAGAGTTCCTATAGCTTCTAGCTGTGCATTGTAAAGTCCCCTCAGCCCAGCAGCCTGTGGAATTTCCTGAGGGGCAGAGGGTGCCATCGTGACACCCACTGGCCTCTTCCAAGCATTTCCTGCCAGGCACCCTAAAAACACGGTGTGGGGGAGGTGGGGTTTGGCGAGAGTGAGGGCTCGGCCGCTGATGGAGTTGTCACTTCACACATCAGCAAACATCCCTCTGTGGCACTGAGCTTGGCGTGGCTGGCTTCTTGTCATCCAGGTCTCGGCTCCAATGTCCCCTCCCCAGAGAGTCCTTTCCTGGCTCCCTGCCTCTTACTCTTCTTCTAGCACGTCTTGCCATCTGGAATGGTTATTTGAATACAGACTTACGTGTTGCCTCCCCAGCCCGGGTGTACACTCAGCAACGTACCCTCGACACTCACAACAGTGCCCAGCACACAGTGAGCCCTTGTGAACAGGTGCTCGGCAAATGAAAAACCACAATTGTACATAAAAATATTAAGAGGTTTTTTTTAAATGTGCATACCTGGCCTTTACCCTAAAGGTTCTGGTTTAGGGACTGTGGGCCGGGTTTGGGCACAGGAATTTTGACAGGTGATTCTGCGGCACACTTAGGTTAAAAGGGGACTAGCTTGGTAGTTCTCAACCTTAGCTGCACATGGGATCACCTGGCACCAAGGTCTCACCCAGAAATCGGTCTTGGGTTCTGGCCTAGGCGTCAGGATCTTTAAAAGCCCCCACATGTGGTCCTCTTGTGCAGCTAAGGTAGAGGAACCTGGGACCTGAGGATCTCCAAGACCTGTCTGATCCAAAATTCTGCATTCTGGTCAAGTCCTGCGAGGTGAAGCCACTCTGTTCCACACAGCAAACTGAATTCTCAAATGCGGGAATCTCCTTGCTGAACCCTCATGCAAAGATGAAGAAAGGGATATCTTGTTTGACCCTCGTAGATGAGTTGAAAGCATTGCCAGGAGCCTTGTGGTCCGTCTTCCACGATGGCCCAGGAACTCCCAGGAACCGCCTGTGGCTCTGCACAGCCCCCAGTACCTCCTTTTCCTGGCAAGCCAGCTGAGCTGTGTTGAAACCTGTCTCGTCTCCTCCTCTGACAGCACACAGTTTTAAATAAGATCTTCATTTACCAGAAGTTCACACCACTGCGTATGTGTTATATGAGAAGCAGCAATCTTGTGTTCATGGGGGAAATGCAGTCAGAGAGGGTGGAGGAGAGCCGACTGCAGAGGGAGCGGACAAGGTGGGAGGAACTCGCAGAGCCCAAGCTGGTGGCCTGGCCCCGGCCCCAGCCCTGGCAGTGCCATGCTCCTCTTGGCTCAGCGTGGGGCTGGAGGGGGAGGGGCCCCGCTCTGCAAGCTGACCTCAGCTGCTGGAAGGCTTGGAGCAAATGTGATGTCACTGTGAGCTCTGCCAGTTGGCAGCCCTGGCATTGCTTTGGGTCATTTACATGTCTTCAGTTGGTTAAGAAGGAGCTCTTACTGCCGATTTATTAGTTGCCTCCTACCTAGCCTCGGAGGCTGTGATAGGAAGGGATTTGGTGGCCATGGATGGATACCAGTCCCCCATGGCCATCCTGCCTCACTTCCCAGCACAGCCTGCCATGCAGCATGTGAATAAACAAATTTCAGTGGACGGGACTTGACAGTTTCCAGGGTGTTTTCATGCAGTCCTCCTAACCCCTCTGTGAGATGGGCATGACTATTTGCTTGTGCAGAGGGAGACACCGAGGCTCAGGGAGCTTGAGTGCCTTGTACACAAAGCAGCAACCTTACTCTAGGATTTCCGTCAGCTCTGTCTGCACCTGATGAGGGACTGGTGGGCAAGTTGCTGTCCCTCTCAATGTGGTCTGGGGCATTTCTGCTTCCACGGCATTTGTCCGTTCTGATGGCCTAAATGTGCCAAGAGAACAGGGGCCAGAACCAGAGTGCTCTGGTCTGTGCTCTGTTTCTGCCTCAGACCTCGATTTCCCCAAAGGTAAAGCAAGCTTTGGACTGGGCAATCTTTCAGGAAGGTAGGACCGTTTGGTTCTTCCTTGCAGGTTTTCAAGTGTGTCCTGGCACCGAGGACATGGGGAAGAGGGTCCTGCAGCGGCCCCATCACAGGGTCCATGGCACAAGGTCAATGCTCTTGTAATAAATATTGAGCTAACCAATGCTGAGCCGCATCCCCAGCCTCTGAATAAATAAAACGTTACCCAGAATAACAGCCCGGAAGATGCCGGCGGCTCCAGCCAGCTCTCACCTTTGCCTCTCTCACTGGCAAAGCCCGCCCCTATACTCCCTTGTCTCCCCCTCCCCTCCCTGTCCCCAGTCCACGGTCCGTCACTCTAGCTCCAGAGGTGACCACCATCTCAGCCTGGCTTTAGTTTCTAGCTCTGCAGCCTGCATCCTCCTCTCCCAGTCCCTCAGCTGCTAATGAGAACCAGCCCCTACAGATGGCAGCTAGGGGACAGGCCAGCCAGGTTCTGGTGGGGCTGGGTTGGGGCACAGGGGCCTGGAGGTGAGGCACAGGGGAGTGTGCCTATAACCCCCAGCACCAGACAGAAGCATTTCCTTCTTCTTCAGGACCCTGGCTGGCATGTCCTCCTCTGGCCTCTCCCTGGGAGATGAACTGGTCCAACTCCTGCAGGAGGCCATCCCACTCCAACTGCTCCTGGCTGAGGCTGCCAGGAGATTAGAAACAGGGTCCACAAAGGAACTTGGCCCCAGGGTGCTCCATGCCATGTGGGCACACTTGGTTTGATGCTTCTCTGCCTGATGGATATGTGAGTATAAGTTACGTGTTTCCTGGCTCCCTTCTTCTTACGGTTCAAGTTTCTCAGGGGCAGAGCCTGTTAGGTCAAGTGTGAAGTCACAGAATGTTAGCACTGAAGAGACATCTTCCTCATTTTATAGATGAGGAAATTAACCTAGGGTTGGGGGCAGAGATAAGGCCACTTGCCCAGGGTCACACAGCCAGGAAGTGGCAGAAAAGCCTGGGTTCAAACCTGGATTAGGGCCTGTGCCCTTGGCCTGCACTTGACACTGCCCCCTCCAGGGTCTTTTGCTGAGGCCTCCACGGAGATAACGTTTCATTCTTGGGATTCAGCCCTGGCCCAGAGAAGTCCAAGCCAGGGAATCGAAGCTTCTTGGTCCCAAGATGTATGGACCACCCTGGGGAAACTGCCCCATCTGAAAACCTGCTCTCTGCTCTATGAAAAGGACCTTCACCATGTTGTAGGGTTTCACTGAAAGTGTTCGGGGGCCATCGGAAGAAGCAGAGCCCCTTGTGTGACCTTCCTTTGGTCTCTCAAGCTGTATGAGAACCAGCAAGAAGCCCCTGGGGTGGGAAGCTCAAAGCCCCCGGCAGAACACACCCTCCCTTTGCTAGGTACTTTCTAGATGGTATTTCTTGGAGAAGCCTAATAGCTCAGTGCAAGAGGCATGTGGGGTTTCATCCCCATTCTACAGGTGAGAGCACCTATAGGTGCAGCTACAATACCCAGCCAGTATCTGGTGGCTAAGGCAGTTCCCCAGCCAGTTCCAGGCTGCTGGGTCTGGGGGCCCTGCTGCCTTGTTAGGAACTTGGGGGACTTGGGAACCTCGGCCCCTCTTGCCCTGTTCTGTTTGCAGAGGTCCCACAGTCCTGAACACATCACACATCAGGGAGACCCATCCTCAGAGCTGGGCTGAGGGGACAGGATTTGGCATCCAGATCCCCTCCCCAGCAGGCCAGATTCCCATTTGTCTCCCGGCGCAGAAGGGGAGGCCATTCCCTCCCCACCACCAGCGCCCAGGGTGGCCCCTCCTCCCCCGCCCTGGCTGCAAGTGCCCGGCCTCTGCTGCGGGACTCCCTGCGCTGCTGCTGCCTCTGACAGACATTCCGCCCCAGAAGATAAGGATCCTGTCTGGCGCCGGACTGCTTTTTTTTTCCTCCTTCTTCCCAAATCTGTTCCCTGATTATCTGCACACAGCCCCTTGCTAGGGGGCCACCAGGAAAGGGGCCCAGACCACAGAGAAAGACAGGAGGGGTGGGACCAAGAGGCCTGCACCACCAGAACTCCCTCTAGCCCCATCCTCCCCTCCAAACCCCTCTGGGGGCTGGATGGCCATTTGCTGAGCCCCCACTGTAGCCAGAGCCCCGAAATCAGCAGAGAGCTGAGGACTGGTTTCCCTGGGTGGGACTGACCCACTTCAGCAGGAAGAAGAGGGTATGTGGACTAGGGGCCGTGCCAGTGTGGGCTGGGATGGGGACAGAGGGTGGGGTTCCTTCCGTGGTCAGCGTTCCTCAGCTTTGGGCCTGGAGAGCACCCAGAGGGGATGTGGTGGAGGCTTCAGCCAGCCAGACGGCCACATCCTGTGGGAGACGCTGGCCCTTCCCAGGCCAGACAGTGGGAGGACACTTAGGGACGGGCAGGGAGGTCCTAGGGGGCTCCCGGAGCCCAGCCTCTAGCTCTGAGGACTAAGTTTAGAAAATGGCCAGGGCTGGTGTGACTTTTTGGCCTCAGCCTGAAAAGGAAGGGCAGCTCGGTACCAACTGGGCCTCAGACCAGGCACCATCGTGGAAGAGCTGCTGAGAGTCCCAGAGAGCATCTGGTCATATTTGGGCCATCTATAGACAGACGGACCCATGTGGAAGGCAAAGGGATCATCCCCACCTCACCCACTGCCATGTCAGGAACCTGCAGCGTGCAACATGATTCCTACTGCCTTGGGAGCTGAGAGTCCCAGTTCAGGTCCACACTCCACCACTAATATGCTGTATGACTTTAGGCAAGTTCCTTGCCCTCTCTGGGTCTCCCTCTTCAACTATAAACTGAAGAGGCCTTCTGGTGGAGGGCAGGAGGGAACAGTGGAGATCTGAGCCCAAAGACCTTTTCGAATTTTGTTAGACTACTCAGGTTGCTGGGAAGACTAAGTGAGATATTGGAGGTGACACCTTGGCTTGGAGTAGGTGCCCCATGAGTATGAGTATGTCCAGCCCTTGACAGCTCAGACTAGGGGTCCCCAGGACTGGGCAAAGCCTGCTGCCGAGAGCCTGGGCAGTTGAGTTCCCCTCTGTGAGAATGTGCTTGTGCAGCCTTTGAAAAAGACCCTACATCTTCCCTGTCCCCAGCGTCCACTGCCATGCCCGCCCTGCCCCACCTAAAACACCATGTGGGGGAAGGGAAGCAATGCAAGATCCTTTTTTTATGGCTTCCTGGCCCCGGAGCCAGAGGGCTGCGGATTGGGTGGTGTGGGCCGGATTCCTGAGCCCCCCCTTTTGAGCCAGCTCGTAAATATGAAGCCAGGGCAGGGAGGAGCTGGCTGTTAAGCTGTCAGCAGAGGCCCACTTAGAAAGTCGTAAACCGTTTCTCAGAGCTCCTCAGCGCGGGACCCAGGGCTCTCCCGCCCCACCCTGACCGGCGGTGGCCTCCTCATTCATGGGTGCTGGGCTTCCCTGCCCAAGCCCCCGATGGAAGCTCCCTGGCTCTTGCCATCAGCTGTGCCTTGGTTTCCTCTCTGTGCAAAGGAAACCTGCTCCGCTTCTCTGGGAGAATGGATGGGGAAGCCCAGTGAAGGCCTCAAGAGGCCATAGGGACCCTGGTCCTGAGAGCAGTGAATCCCCAATATTGATCATTCCCTTCTCTGTGCCTGGCTCCAAGGGGACCCAGAACCTACCCCCAGAAAGCTCACAAAATTCCACTTAGGAATGAGAGAAGATGCATGCCCCTAAAGAGGGAGAGCCCACATTTTCTCCAGCTCAGAGGTGTGAGCTCCATGGCTGGGATGTGGAAGGCTTCCTGGAGGAGGTGGGGGTGTAGACGGGGCTCCTGGGGATTCAAAGGTTTGTAGAAGAGGCAGGTGGTGCAGGTGGGTGGGCACACAGGCCTGCCTGGGTGGAGGGTAGCAAGGATCCCAGGCTGGGTGTGAAGTGGCAGAGGCCGAGGAGCCTGTGAGCAGAGGCCCACTCTGGGGACCAAGTGCATGTTCCCTAATGACCCCTCTTTTCCTGGTCACCGAGACTCATGCTTATGTGGAAAAGTGCTGGCAACAGCCTGGGGCCAAATGCCACCCTCCCTACTTCCGAATCATGTGTCCCTGGATGCTTTAACCCATCTGAGCCTCATCTTCAACCACAAAATGGAGTTAATAGCAATCTGCCCTATAACGTCTCCGTGAGGTTTAAATGAGATTAGAGAGAGAGAGAGCAGTCTCTGTTAGTGCTTGGGCATTTTTGGGGTTAGATAGCCTGGGTCTGAAACTTGCTTCTGCCTCTTACTGACCATGTGCCCCTGGGGTCACCTCTGGAGACCTCAGTTCTCTCATCTGTAAAATAGTGGGGTACGAGCAGTGAGACTTCAGTGAGTAAATATATGGAAAGTCCTCAGCACAAAGCTGGCAATCCTGAGTGCCAGTTGTTAGAAGCACGAACCATTATTACTCAAGGTGTTCGTGCAGCACCTGGTGCAAAGGAGGTGTGGTCAATTGGAAGCCTCCCGACTCCATCTTCAGCCTGTGGCCCCTATAGGATCGGGAAGCCGGGAGCTTTACTGGGAGCAGGACTGGTCTTTACTAAGATTCTGTAAGTCTTTTATTCTGTCTTAAGAAATATTTGGTGCTCATCTTAAGGCAAGTAGAAACACTAAAACCTTAGCCAGTCGGTTTCCCTCGTTGGTGACGAGCCAAGTGAGCCTGGGGGAACAGGTGTGGTACCTGGAGCAGGGTGGGGGGAGATGGGGAAGATGAGGAAGGTGAGGAGAGGCTGCTGTCTGGCAGGTAAATGGGGATCGAGGGGCCTCCTGTGTGTTTCCACAGAGGGGAATGGGAGACGAGGTGGCTTCCGCTGAGGTGCTTCATTAACTTCGCCGCAAAGAGCCTAACTGCCTGGAACTCCCTCAGGCAGAAATCTGGGGCTGTTCAGAAACTGAATAAATAGGAGTGTGATCATTAAAAACTAGAGGTGCTGGGGGCCCCTGCCCCGGGTGGAAAGCCTGCTTCCTGTTGGAAACACCAGTCTCCCTGCCATTTGGAGCCACAGGAAGGAGTTGCTCAAAGACCTCAGGGGTAAACTGTTCTGGAGGGTGCAAAGGGGCAGGAAAGTCAGGCAAAATCCCCACAGTGTCTGCCCAGGGCAGGCCTGTTCACATGGCTCACTTCTCCAGAGTGGCTCTTTTCTTCCCAAAGTTTCCAATGACCTCCACGCTTTGCTGCCCACACTCAGTCCTATCCTCCATCCGCCTCGCACTCACTCAGAATGTCCTGTGGTTTCTGCTTGGCGGTAGGCCCTGCTGGGGGTCTGAGGCCTCCAATCCATGCTTGCCTTTGTGTTGTTTGTTTGTTTGTTTTGTTTTTCTTTTTGAGCCTTGCTCTGTCACCCAGGCCGGAGTGCAGAGTCGAGATCTCGGTTCATTGCCGCCTCTGCCTCCTGGGTTCACACGATCCTCCCACCTCAGCTTCCCCAGTAGCTGGGATTACAGGCATGAGCCACCAGTCCCAGCTTATTTTTGTATTTTTAGTAGAGATGGGGGGGGTTTCACCATGTTGGCCAGGCTGGTCTCGAACTCCTGACCTCAGGTGATCTGCCCGCCTCAGGCCTCCCAAAGTACTGGGATTACACACCTGGCCAGCATTTTCACTCTCTTATACATATTCTCAGAAGCTTAATTATTATTATTATTTTAAAGACAGGGTCTTGTTCTGTGGCTGGAGTGCAGTGGCGTGATCTTAGCTCACAGCAGCCTCCACCTCCTGGGCTCAGATGCTCTCCGCCTCAGCCTCCCTAGTAGCTAGGACTACAAGTGTGCACCACCATGCCCGGCTAATACTCTAGAGGCTTTCGATGAGGGAGTTTAGGCCTCTGCCTGCTCAGACTTAGAAATGGAGGCCTGGTAACACCTTGTTTATTCCCCTGCCCCTGAGCTGTCCTGAGATGGTGGAAGAGAAGGTGGGTTCAGATTTGAGTGGCCTGACCCCTAGCCACCCTAAGCCATCCTCTGCCTCCATGGTGCCTGTGACCCCGGAATGACTGACTTATCATCTTCCTCAATGGCCAGAAAACCTCTCAGCTAGTAGATACCTTAGTGTCCAGGCTTACTGGCACTGGGATAGCATTGGGAGTAGTGGGGTGGGTTTTAGCACCGGCCATGGGAAGAGGAAGTGTTTTCTGTAAAGGAACATCAATGAAAGTGACGCCCCACACCCAGGGGAAGCTCGTTATGAAGAGGGGGTGCCTGAGCTAACAGGAAGCCCAGGATCAGGGAGGGAATGGGCCTGAAGGTGGCCATCGAGTTCAGGATTGAGGGTCGCCAAGCAGCAGGCTGCGGTTGCCCATCCTGACTGAACAGTTAGGGGCTCCTCATTCATGTCACTGGCAGATCACTGAACCTCATGGGCCCGGTTTCCCCATCACTAGTAAGTAGTTCCAGCCTCGTGGGGGGCTGTGCATGTCAGTCAGAAGGCCCATGCCATGCCCTGCCCAGCACTGAGGTTGGCTTCTGGTGCTTAGCTGCAATGGCCCAGTCTGGAGAGCCAACTCCACCCCCGTCCTCTGTTCAGCAGTGCAAAAGCAGGGTGTCCTCGGGGCAGGCAGTGGGCACAAACCCCTGGTGAATGGGTGGGAACCCCAGAGGTTATGAGCCGTGCATATGGTGGCTGGTGCCAGAGGGCTCCTGGGTGACCCTGAAACCCAGTTTCCTCTGGTCAGCTTCACAGGGTTCCCTCCTGTTAGCTGCATTTGAGCTCACAGACATCTGGATTTAGCGGACCCTGTACTATATACTAAACCACCGGGCCTGCCCTCGGGGAGCTGCCCATTCTGTGAGAGGACTGGCCTTGAGCTTGTGGACAAATAAACAGGTGCCCAGTGTGGGGTGCCTGGAGGCAGGAAAGGCTGGGCTCGGGGCTCCAGGCAGGTGAGGGAGGGTGGATGTTAGCTGCTGCCCCTGCTGAGCCTTCCTTCCCTCCCCCCACCCCATCTACCCTCAGGGTCTCTCCATTCTCCACCTCGGAAGCCCTGCTGCGGGAGGGAGCCCCAGAGATTATGAGCTGAGCTTCTCCTGTGCCAGCCTGTGCCCCCTCCCCCCTGGGCACGCTCACTCTCCTGCCATGCAGCCTGCTGCATTTTTTTGGATGACTTGGGCAGCTATTGGTGTCCAGCCCAAATCTGCATCCTCTGGCTTCTGCCCACGGGCCCAGGCCGGCCACTCACCACCAGGGATACCTCAGTTCCTCTTCTCATGTAACCTCCTGAGCCTGATTCCCCTTCTGCCAGTGAGGGGGACCCCAGTAACCCTAGGAAGGAAGGCAGGCTCTCAGGGCGGCCTCGCCGTGGTGATGATGCCGCTGGCCTGCCTCTGATACACTCAGGCCGTGGGCACAGGGCCAGCAGGGTGGACACGGGTGGTGAGGCCTGGAAGGTCCAAACTCCATCCCTTGCCCTGCCTTCAGACTTCAGCCTCCCAAGAGGCCCTCACGATGGCTTCCTGTTAGGGTCACGGCTGAGCAGAGGCTACCAGCAATAATTTCCTCCCGGCCCAGCAGCTGCCTGCTGCCTGCTCTCCTCCCCCACTGTTCCTCCGCTACTCCATCTCATTTCTAAAAGACCTGAGGGGAGGATGGGAGCAGGAACAGCAGAGGCGTAGTTGATATTTCTGGCTGTCCATCTGTCTAGCCTGCGAATGCCTATGGCTGAGAAGCCAGAGGTTCCTTTGATGGCCTTTAGAAGAAGACGAGGCCGGCTCCTTGGTACCGAGGGCCAAGAAGATGGCTTTGGTAGGAAGTCCTGCCTGAAGGGCAAGTTTAGGATGGCCCGCCGAGCTTCTTGTCATTCACGGCCTGAGAATCCAAGGTTCTGTAGTTTTATTGTTGCTGTTTTGGGACTTGATATGTCTGAGAGTCCGTGGCTGCGGTACCTACACGTGTGCCAGGAGCTGGTCAGAGAGCTCTGCTTGTATTGAGCCATTCATCTTCAAAGCCTCCTTAGGCAAGAACTAGGCCCCCAGGTTACAGAGAAAACTGAGGCTTCCAGAAGTCAAGCAGCCACTGGGTTTCCTGTCCTGGCTCCAGACCTCCCAAGGCTCCTGTCTTAAGACTCAGTTAGCTGTGATTCACTTCAGCTAGAGGACAGGTTGCCTAAGCAGCCCTGAGAAGCTTGCTGGGTCGCCTGTGCCAAAGGCCCCCCCAGAGAGTGTGTAACTCAGTAGCTTCAGCAAGAGCCCTGCAGAAACATCCTACAGGCACCTGGCTTGTTGTGCATGAAGACCTCCTCAAGCGCCCCATATCCCCACTGCGCAGCCCGCTCCAGTCAGAGAGCTAGCTTGTGTCCCGGAACCTGGTATCTGACCATGCCCCGGGTTCGTGCTGTCTCCAGGGGCTCCGGTCTGCTCAGGGATGAGCCGGAGGCCCTGGTGAACACATGTAATATCTGAGGAGGGGTGGCTGCAGAGGGAGGGAAATGTGCTTATCGGGCACATCTAGCTCTGTCCCTGGGAGGATGGGCTGGACTCGAGCAATAACAGTAGTAACTGGCACCACGACAGAAGGCCCGTCTCCTTGGCCTGGCACATCCCCAGGAGATCTGTATCTTTAAATCACAGGCTGTCGGAACTGGAAAGAGCCTCTCATTACCATTGCCCAAGTGGAGGCCCAGTGCTTCTAAGTGCCGCCTAAGGACGCAGGATCATCATGGTGTGCCTGGGCCATTAGAGTGGGTTAAGGCCAGGCTAATCGTAATAATAAACTTCTAACAATGGGGATAATAGCAGCCCCGTCGTTATCTTGTACATCACCTCCTAAGTGATTACAGCCTGGAGGGAGTTGCCCAGCCGCCCCTGCTGTTAGTGAGATGCTCACACATGGCCTGATGCTCAGAGAGGCTGCACAGAGGCCCAGCTTGCTGATCGGCTTTGTGGAGGCCTGAGGCCCTTCTTCCTAGGCCAACCCCAGCCCCCTGGAGTGGAATGGGGAGGGGACATGGGGAGGCGTGGCGTTCCCTCACAGTCTGTCTCAGGCCCTCCCTCTGACTCCCTTCCTGTGTGGCGTGCTTCGGCCGGCGGTGGCCCAGACCCTGTGTCTGTTACTGTGACATGCACGCTCGCCCCCCTCCCCCTAGGTGAGATGATCTCCTTTGTGTGGATGAGGAAGCTGAGGCCCACGGTGCCCAAAATGACATGGCCAGAAATGGTAGTGCTCATTGTGAGGTACTCTGAGGCCCCCCGAGCTAGTTCAGTGGAGGGGAAAGCCCACTGAGGGAAAGGAGAGCCTGGCGTGGGCTTCTTTCCAGCAGCCGAGCGGGCAGCTCCCTCTTCATTTGGGCCCTGCTCCATGCTGTTAGGTCTGCCCTACCCTCCCTGGGTGGGGCCTATCCACCCCCTAGAGACATTATCACAGCCTGTGAACACAACATTCCAGGGGGATCCACTTTGTAGCTGGAATGTGGTCACCCTACAGTTACAGACCCTTGTATAGCCATTGTCCCTGTGAGACCCTGGCTGTCCCTGCAGAGGGCTGGCACTCTGGAATGGCAGGCCAGGAGTGCCTGATGCCCTCTGTAGACTCTTGGGTCCCGGCTCTTGGTCAGTGACCCTCAGACACGTGTTGGAGGTGTCTTCATGTCACCTGGGTGAGGGAGAGTGAGTGGGCCACAGTGTCACTCTCTCTGTCCTGGGCTTGGCCCTGCCAGCAGCAGAGCACTGGGTGTGCCCCAGCCTTCCAGCAGGTGGGACCATGGAACATCCAGTGAGGACCTCAGCCCACCCACTCAAGAGTCTGGGGAGCCAGGTGCAGTGGCTCATGCCTGTAATCCCAGCACTTTGGGAGGCTGAGGCGGGTGGATCACCTGAGGTCAGGAGTTCGTGAACAGCCTGGCCAACATGGTGAAACCCCGTTTTTACTAAAAATACAAAAATTAGCCAGGCGTGGTGGCACACACCTGTAATCCCAACTACTCAGGAGGCTGAGGCAGGAGAATCACTTGAACCTAGGAGGCGGAGTTTGCAGTGAGCCAAGATCACACCGCTGCACTCCAGCTTGGGTGATAGAGCGAGACTCAGTCTCAAACAAAGAAAAAAAGAAAAAGCATCTGGGGGCTGCCTTAGGGTCGAGCAGAAAGAGCCTGAGCTTCAGGCTCAGTTTCCCCATCTGTGCAGTGGGGGCTGTCACACCTTCCCCAAGAGCAGCACCGTGCAGTGAGACTTCCTGCGGGGATGGGACGTCCTCTGCCTATATTCAGTCTGGTAGCCACTAGCCACAAATGGCTGTTGAGCACTGGAAATATGGCCAGGGTGATGAAGGAACTGAACTTTTAATTTTAATTAGAGTTTAAACAGCCACATAGGGCTAGTGGCCACCGTGTTGGATAGCACAGCTCTGAAGGCTTCTGGGAAGATGCCAACACCAAGGTTCTCAGCCAGAGTTAGTTCCCTTCCCTGTTCCCCAGGGGGCTGGGGAAGCCTTCGCCACCCCCTCCTCAGAGGCTACCCCACCTAAACAGCCAGGGCTGGGGAGACTAGACAGTCCAGGGAGGGCTGGAAGGATCGTGGAGGAACATCAGGACCACAGCTACAGGGACCACCGAAGGTCACTGGGTGAATACTACTTTTAAAGTCTCTTCTGTGCTTCGTAATAGCATTTGCTGAGTTCTAACCAAATACCAGGCTCTGCGTGAAGGACCTTACATATCAGGCTGCTTAGCCCTTGGAGCTAAGCATTGTTCTCCATATTTTATAGTTGAGTACACTGAGACCCAGAGAGGTAAAGCAACTTGCCCAAAGTCACACAGCTAGTGTGTGGCAGTACGAGGATCTCCACCTGGGTGTGTCTGTCTCCAGAGACTGTGCCCTTTGAACAAGCCCAGGTCTCTCCGTTTATTTAGCCACCACCTATTCTGCCGTTTCTAGTACTGGGCCAGGCATCTTTGGGGACAGAGAATTGTGCAACACAAGGTCCCCGCCCTCCGAGTCTCCTTGGAGGAACTCCCTGCACAGCACACCCACAACAGAAATGATGCAGGGTGCCCGCAGGCATAATCCTCATGAGACTCTGAGCCCTGGCCTTCATAGGGAGGTGGCAGGTTTGTCGCTACAGCCTGGGCCAGTGCCTGCTGGGTAAGGGTGGCCCCCCACCTCGGGGCCACTCGGACATTGTGACAACACCCTAAACCTGGGTGTTAAGGTTTGGTTATAATCTCCTGAGATGACACCCAGCCCCTAGGATGTCATCTGGCACTGCACAAGGTTTGCAGTAAATATCAGTTGAATATCAATGAATGTCCTCTAGCGTTCCCGTGAACCAGGCAGAAGAGTCATATCTTACAGAGTGCACAGATCTGGAGGAGCCTGGAGACTTGCTCTAAGTTTGCCCCTACTCAGGACCCTGCTCCTTTCTGAGGCGAGCCGGGGAGCAGGTGGAAGGAAAACACTCAGCTTTCATACATAGAGAGGCAAGTCATAAATATCACAACCTCCAAGAGGAGAAGAGGGAGGAGGGAAGGCGGATCCTGAGAGCAAGGATGTCCGCTTCCGAGAACCCACGATCTGCAGCCGCCGCCAGCGAGGTCCCGCAGGTCCTGGGGATGCCCCATGTGTCTGTGTGCGTGCCTGCATGCTCCAAGCTGGCCTGCAGCGGGGGCGTGCTGCCGTGCCTGTGTGACTATGGGTGACCACTGCACGCAGACCGTCTCCAGCTCCCGCTGGCCCTCCCCAACCCACTTCTCAGTTCCAGCAGCCAGATGTCTCCCAGATGTTCCTCACTTCCTGCCTGGCTCCATGCAGTGCATGTGTGTGTTTATTTTGGACAGGCCACTAAATAATAACCATTTTAAGAAAAGCTTTTCATAACCTCGTTCCCACGAGGAGTCAGAGTTCAGAGAATAATCCCAACTCTATTCACTATTGTCCCCGGCCTCCCTTCTCTGACCTCCTCTCCCCCCAACCCTGGGGACCACTTTTGAAAAGATTTCTTTTTATCCTGTATGACATATGCTCTCTCCATAACGCTGGCTCTCTGGGAGCTGGGACTTAGAGCCGAGAGCCCCTTAGAGCTTTGCTACCAGCGTCACCTGGAAGCTTGTTAGGAATGTGAGGTCTCAGCACTGTCCCAGACCACAGTCAGTCAGCGCTTTGACAAGGTCCCAAGGGATTCGCACCTACATTTGCATTTACTGTGAGCCCAGCTCTGTCTTGCTGATGGGATAATGGAGGCTGAGTCTGGCAGGGGGGTCCCCTCTATCAGGTCTTTCTTAGCAGAATCCCAGTAGGGCCAGGTGCTACAGACTGAGAGGCCCTGAGCCCTCAGAGGTTGGGGTCTGCACTGCCCTTCTGGGTGGGCTGGCGGGGAAAGGCAGCCCATCGGTCTCTGGTGTGGGGAGACAGAGGGATGGATTCATCCAGAGAATATGCCACCTCATCCCTGGTAGCCAGCAGGGCAGCAGGCTGGGTGCCATGCCAGCCTCGCCATGCCACATGACCACTAGGTTTGGGCCAGTCCTAGGTCTGCTCTGTGGGCTCCTGTGAGTCCCCACCCCACCGCAGCTGCCCTCTGAAGTGGGTCTGGCCCTCCCTGTCTATTCTGCGGGCATTCTGGGTGCTCAGGTGGGGCGCCACAAGCTGGTGTTCCTCCCGTTCCTATGCGACCTGGCTTGTCCTCCTGCCTCCTATGAAAATAGAGCAAATCATGTCAGCTCTGCTGGTCTCATGGCAGAATCCCAGGGACCCCAGGGCTACGACTGCTCCATACACCGTCAGCACCCTCCCCATTCCTGGCTTAATGGCCCCTTTCTCTCTGTGTCTCAGGGAGGCTGTGCGGAAGGCCTGGAGCACCTGGCTGGAGCTGGAGGTGGAGGTGACGTTGGCCCTGAGAGGAATGTCCTAGACTGTTCTCAGGCAGCTGGTGGCTTAGCTGGGAAACAAGACTCCCGCCTGTAGAACCTTAAGAGAAAGCAGCCCTCAGTTCAGGACCTCTGCAGTTGGTAAAGGCTGCCCTCAATAAGGGGACCTGGTGGGAGTTCATGCGTCCACAAAACTGGCATGGCTTGGGGGGCTGCGTACTGTAGGCTGGGAGAGGTGTGACACTGAGGGGCATGGAGGTCCCAGTAAGGCAGAGGACCCAGGGGGAGAGGATCTGAGAGGTTCCTTCCAGAAGGATGGCTTTGCAGCTCTCCACATCCAGGGGCAGGTGAGATCACGGTGGGATGTGGGGCCAGGATGGTATGGGAACCCACCTGAGGGATCTGGGGCTGAATGGGGGAAGCATCCTGTGGGCTCTCTGAGCTCCCTCTCTGCAGAGGGACTAAGTCGTGGGTCAGAGTCTTACATATTCAATATCTATTCACCAATAATCAGTGGGTACAGGATTGAGGAGGGGAATGAGGAAAGGAGGGAGGGAGAGAAGGAGGGAGTGGAGGGAAGGAGGAAAGGAGGGGAGGGAGGGGAGGGAGAGAGGGACAAACTGACAGTTGGATGGGTGGCTAGATAAGTGAGTGGAAGGAAAGGAGGAAGGAGGAGCAATGAATATAGTCATCCCAGCGCTCCACATCTGTCAAAACCCTTTCACAGCCAGCCACATTCTTTTGATCCCACACCCACTCTTTGAAGAAGATAAAGCCACGACTATATCCATAGTGTCAACATGACTAAGACCCAGGCCAAAGAGGGGAGCAGAGGGTGGCTGACCAGCCGATCAGCCGGTGGGCTCCCTCTGGGGCGATTGCTTCTTTAAACACTCCGGGTTCAGGGAGCTCCCTGCAGCAGAGACTTGAAACTGAGTCATTCACACTCCCTTGCCCACTCCCTGTGTGTCCAGGGCCCCACCCTGCAGCCATCCAGGACCTGTCTGATCCTGTCCCTGCTACCTGGAGAGTGTCAGCTCCAGGAGCGCTCAGCCTCCGGCCTTTGCCCAGATGCCAGTGCAAACCAAATGAGGAAGTGCATGGCCCAGGTAGTTTGCTGGGGCCACATCCAGGCCCAGCAGCGTTGTCCAGGAAGCTCGCCACTGAGCAATCAGAGACCACCAGCCTTTTCACACAGGTTCCTTGAGACAATAGGACAGTAAAGCCCATCCCTGCCCTGAAGGTGCCTACAGAGTCAGAACAGAGGGGTCACACAGATGTGACAGCATCTCAGGCTGCAGAGGGAACATCCAGAACATCAGGGAAGGCTCCCTGGAGCAGGTGCCATTGGCACCGGGTGTGCAGAGAGGGCCAGGGCTCTAGGGAAGGCACTGTTCCATCTGCCCAGCCTTCCAGCAGTACCCACCCCACCACCCACCCCACCTGGCTAACGTGCAGAGAGGAGAGGTGAATCACAGGCCTGGCTTGTTTCTTTCTTGTTAGACAGGCTCCCAGGTTGCAGTCAGCTGGAGGCCTCACCTTCTGAGCTCCCAGATCTGACCCTCTGCACTTTAATCTGGTATCGTGGTCCCAGCTGAGCGGGGCTGTTTCGGGAACCTGAGTCGGGGCCTTCCTCTGCTGTACACCCCAAGTCCCCAGGCCCCAGCATGGATGTGAGCAAGCCACAGCCCTCACACTGGGATCTTTGCATAGTTGGGAGTTCTGTACCACAGAACAAAGAAACCAGGCGGCAAGTTCTGTAGAAATCAGACCAGGGGCTCAGGAAAGACATGCTTCCTTATTTGCTTTGGCCTGGGATATAGAACCCAGGTGAAGTAAGGCTCCCTAGTGTTTGGTGGTCTTACTTATATCCTTGAGACCCGGAAAACTCCTCTCGGGGCCTCAGGGAGAAGGAGAAAGGATGGGAACACCCCATCTGTCTTTGGCAAGCTGCTGATTCACCTCCTCCTACTGGCCTTTACTTTCCTACTCTGTATAATGGGGAGGAGTGGGCTCAATTGCCCTCTTCTCTCTCCCCTCTGCCTAAGCTCTTCTAGCACTGCCTTGCCAGGCTTGCAGTATCTCAGGGAAGGAGATTCTGGTTTTACACTGGGAACCATCCAAGCACCCAGGTCCATGGTAGCAGCTCTCAGCTCTTGGTAGCAGAGTCTTGGGGCCTCCCTGGGTCCTGTCTCTGAGGAGCAGAAGAGAAGTTGAGCTCCCCACCTGCTCCCACCTCTCGGGCAGGCAGCCTTGCCTCTGGCCTTGGCAGCACTTTCCCAAGCAGGGACACCCTGGGAGGCCATACGGCCAAGAGGGAGGCAATACACACAGCCCAGGGAGAAAACCCCCGCAGCTCCAGAAGGGAATGGGCTAGCGGGAGGCAGGGGAGAAGAGGGACCTGCTTCCCCCACTTCCCCTGAGTTGGCACTTTTCTCTCTGGGTGTTAAACTCA
>PVKP010028824.1:0-29684 GCA_004027715.1 Plecturocebus donacophilus | reverse complement strand
CCTAAATATATACGCACCCATTACAGGAGCACCCAGATACATAGGGCAAGTTCTTAATGACTTACAAAGAGACTTAGACTCCCACACAATAATAGTGGGAGACTTTAACATTACACTGTCAATATTAGACAGATCAACGAGATAGAAAATTAACAAGGATATCCAGGACTTGAACTCAGACCTGGAATAAGTAAACTTAGCAAATATTTACAGAACTCTCCACCCCAAATCCACAAAACATACATTTTTCTCAGTATCACATTACACCTATTTTTAAAATGACCACATAATTGGAAGTAAATCACTCCTCAGCAATTGCATAGCATTTCACAGGTTTAAATAAAATATTGGGTGGCTGCTTATTTGTTATTTTCATCCCCTATTCCTTCCTGTCTCCATTGTTAAGCACAATTATTGGCATAAAAGAGGTTTTTAATACCCATTTTTAGACTGCATTCTAGCCTGGGCAATAGAACAAGAATCCTGTTCTCTCTCCCTCTTTCTTTCTCTCTTTCATTCTTTTTTTCTTTCTTTTGCTCTTCTTTCTTCTTTTCTCTTTTTCTCTCTTTCAAAAAAAAAAAAAAAAGAATTATCTAAAAAACAAACAAACAAACAAACAAAATAAAATAAAAACCTGAAACACAGAATCCCCATTTGATCCATCAATTACACTTCTGGGTGAGTAGTTCCAGTATTGAAAGGGACTTTAACGGCATTTACACACCTATGTTCACAGCAGCACCCTTCAAAAAAGCTAAAAAGCAGAGGCGATCCAAATGTCTACTGACGGATGGGTGCACCAAAATTGTATAGTGGAATATTATTCAGCCTTAAAATCCTGACATGTTACAAGGTGGATGAAGCTTGAAGACAATATGCTAAATGAAATAAACCAGACACAGAAAGACAAATGCTGTATGATTCACTTATATGAGGAACCCAGAGTAGTCAAATATAGAGACAGAAAGTAGCCAGGTGTGGTGGCTTACACCTTTAATCCCAACACTCTGGGAGGCCGATGCAGGCGGACTGCCTGAGGTCAGGAGTTCGAGACCAGTCTGGCCAACATGGTGAAACAGTGTCTCTACTAAAAATACAAAAAAAATTAGCTGGGTGTGGTGGCATGCACCTGTAATCCCAGCTACTCCAGAGGCTGAGGCAGGGGAATTGCTTGAACCAGGAAGGTGGAGGTTGCAGTGAGCAGAGATTGTGTGCCATTGCACTCCAGCCTGGGTGACAGAGAGAGACTCCAACTGAAAAACAAAAAGAAAGAAAGTAGAAGGGTGGTTGCCAGGGGCTGCTGGAGGAGGAACGAGGGAAGAATTTCTGCTTGGGATGATGAGAAAGTTCTGAAGATGACTGTGGTGATGGCTATACAACATCACGGATGTACTTAATGCCCCTGAACTGTATGCTTACACATGGCTGAAATAGTAAACTTTGTATTATGTATATTTAGCCACAATTAAAAAGTATTAGGCTGGGCACGGTGCTTCACATCTGTAATCTCAACACTTTGGGAGGCCAAGGGGGAGGATTACTTGAGCACAGAGGTTTGAGACTCATCTAGGTAACATAACCTTGTCTCCACAAAGAATTTAAAAATTAGCTCGGCGTGGGGGTGTATACCTGTAGTTCCAGGTCTCAGGAGGCCAAGGTAGGCAGGCTGTAGGTTGAGGCTGCAGTGAGCTGTTACTGCAGCACTACAATCCAGCCTGGGTGACAAAGAGAGACCCTATCTCAAAAAAACAAACAAAAAACAATATTGTTCAAAAATATGAGAGACCTGCAAAGTGCTATCAGGAGAGAAGGGCACAATGGACTATGCTGTTTGCTTTCATCAGTACACAGATTACAAGAGTGGAAACTGGGAAGACTGCTTTGGATCTGCAGAAGGACACACTCTTCCATGAGAAGCTGGAAGACACATAGACATGAGTGAACCATCATATCTCAAACGCTGCCTTTCTCTTATGAATATCTGCCCTGAATACTAAACACAGCCATAATTTTTGCTCTCACCACCATAGACTACAGATTGGCAGACTATGGCCCTGGTGGTGTGGCCGGTTCCCTCTCCAGGCTTTCACCTGGCTGGAGGAGCAGGAGGCAGATGGGATTCAGAGGGCAGATCCCAGCCTCCTGCACATACATCACTTAGGAGACATCTACACTGGGTAGGGCTCTGGTTTCTTTGAATAAAGTCCTCATGCAAACCTTCAAATAAGGCCATTAAAAGTGAAAACACACCAGAACAGACCAGGCACGGTGGCTCACCCCTGTAATCCCAGCACTTTGCGGGGGCTGAGGCAGGAGAATAACTTGGGGTCAGCAGTTCAAGACCAGCTTGGCCAACATGATGAAACCCTGATGCTACTAAAATAAATAAATACAAAAAATTAACCAGGTGTGGTGGCACACACCTGTAATCCCAGCTACTCTGGAGGCTCAGACAGAAGAATCACTTGAACCTTGGAGGTGGAGACTGTAGTGAGCCGAGATAGCAGCACTGCACTCCAGCCTGGATAACGGAGCGAGACTTCGTCTCAAGCAACAACAAAAACCCACAAACAAACAAACACCTGATCAAAAAATCTGGGCAATTTAAAATAGCAAAAGAAACCTCTAAATTAAAACATATATATTTTACTTGTTTAGAGACAGGGCCCCGAGGCTGGAGAGCAGTGGTGTGATGATGGCTCACTGTAGCCTTGAACTCCTGGGCTGAAGTGATTCTCCTGCCTGTCTCCCAAGCAGCTGGGATTATCTCTCAAAATGAGTTTTTACATGTTGCAACCAGCCAAGGTTATAAATCCTGGGCTACGGGAAATTAGTAACCAACAAGTTTACTCTGTGAAAATATTTCTCTGAAAAATGAGTGACACATTAGTACAACACTTTGTAATAACTATGAAGGCTAACCATCCTAATTATTTTCTTTCCCTTCTGTGGCTTTTCTAGGTTCCCCCTGCTTCGGGTCAGGGGGCTCTTTCAGGGCTTGATGGCTTTATGTTGTCCTGTGCTTCTGCCCAGTGTCCCCACACAACTTTACGCTTCTCTGTGGCTGCATTTAGACTTTACTGTAAATGTGTGTTTCACTGCTCACACAGTGTCCCCCATGTTATCTTCCCCAGAGTGGGAGGAACCTAGTATTCCCAGCCCCTTAGAACAGTGCCTTGCACAGAACAGGCCCCACACAGATGAAGCTGTGTATTAGCAAGGAGAGATATTCTTCCAGTTGTTAGTTATTAATATAAGAAATGGGTTGCTGGCCTGCTTGAATGAGTTTCATTTTTACACAATGTATTAATATAATTGTTCATAGTTCCTTTCATCTGTATCTTAACAAGTTCCGAAAGAGTATTATCTGTGTAGTTAAAAAAGAAAAGTGAACACAAGAAGGAGATGGCTAACCATAAACTAGGTACTTGACAATCTGTAATAGTAACAGTTAGGAAGCAAGTATCCTTCCTTTCCTTGAAACAAAGTCCTAGTCTTTGGAACACAAAACTGGGAAATGTATTAACTTTGGGGAATCGGAGAAACATTGTATTTATCCTAACCGATATCCTCCTCAAGTTCAGGCACCCGGCGTCTCCAGAGCCTCTACAGGCGCCTCCATTAAACCAGCTTTTGGGGAAGAATCTGTTAAGCCCATTAAGCGAAGCGGCGCATGGTCACAGGGCTGTGCGTAGCCTTCCTCCTCCGCGACGCCGAGCAGGGAACCCCAGGACGGGGCTCCACGGTGGACTCTCAGGGGCAGGCGCCCAGGGCCACCCTACAAAGCCTCGCCCTCCAGGCCACAGTCCAGAGCCTCGGGCCTGCGCAGGGTCCTCGCTGCCTCCAGCGGACCGTACTGAGAAACCATGCGCTGGCGGTCGATGCAACGCCACCCTCAGGGCGACCTGGCGTGTAACCAAGCATAGAACATTTCTGTTTTAATCCTCTCGTCTGCCCCGCTTCACCTGCGGGGTGTGATCGCACAGTCCACCTCCCCACCCCGCCCATTCCAAAGGGACTCGCCTAGTGACCGGAATCCACCGCGATTCGAGGCCGTGCCGGCACGACAGCCAACGTCCCACAGGCGATCTGGACCCCGCGCCAAGCCCGCCCCGGCCTCGATGGGACCCGCAAGGGGCTGCGGGGACTCGGCAGCGACGGGATCGTGCGAGGAGACGGGAGGGTCCCGACGCCCGCCCCAAGTCAGATCCTCGGCCCCAACCCCCCGCCTGGCTCCTAAGGACCTGGGTCTGCCGCCCTAGCCCCAAGGCCACTTACCTCGGCCTGGCCGCTGAGCCGCCGCGCGTTGCCGGGACAACGGCGCGCCAGGAACGCGGAAACAGCCGAAGGTGACCGAGGCGGCGCCGACGACGCCCGAAACGCCCCAAGCGGCCGGAAAGAGCCGAAGGCGATCGGGCACACACTGGCGGATCTGACATCCGAGCGCCGGGGGCCGGGTTATTCTGCTCTACGAGAGGGAAGGGGGACGAGCTTTTTCTAGGAGAGGCAGCGGCGCAGGGCCGGCGTCCGGGTCCCCTTTGTATCGAGGGCGCGCCGTCACAGCCCCGATCCCGCGGGAGGCACTCCAGGTGGAGGAAGTCTCTCCTGGGCGCGTCCCCCTCCCGAGGATCCCGAGGCGGGGCCTTTCCACCGCGGGCGGTCTCAGCCCGGGCCGTCGCTGGGCTCCGCTTTTCTAGTGTAGGAGTGGAGGGCGTGGGTCGGCCGTTTCTGGAAAACGCGATGCGCTCGGCAGTGTCCTGAGCGGTTGGGTAACTGGGGGAGTATGTCCACCTCCGGGGCCGGACGCCAGAGAACGGAGCGAGGCAAGGAGCGCCCCCCCCGAAAGCAGCTGGCGGCAGGGCGCGGGGTTCGCGCCTGTGGTTCCAGCGCTCGGGAGGCCGGGGCGGGCGGATCGCTGGAGCCCAGGAGTTCGAGACCAGCCTGGGCAACACAACGAGAGCCTGTCTACAAAAATTAGGCAGGCGCAGTGGCACCTGCAGTCTCGGCTACAGGAGGCTAAGGGAGGAGGGTCGCCTGAGACCCGGGAGGCGGAGACTGCAGCGAGCCGAGATCGCGCCACTGCACTCCAGCCTGGGCGACAGAGAAAAAAGAGAGAAAAAGAAAAAGAAAGACTAGAATTTGAGCCGGGGGCGGTGGTTCTCGCTTGTAATCCCAACAATTTGGGAGGATGAGGCGGGCGGATCCCTTGAGGTCAGGAGTTCGAGACTAGCTTGGCCAACATGGTGAAAACCCGTCTGTACTACAAAAAAAATTAGTGGGTGTGGTGGCCCGCGCCTGTAATCCCAGCTACTCGGGAGGCTGAGGCAGGAGAACCGCTTGGACGCGGCGGGCGGAGACTGCAGTGAGCCCAGACCGCGCCGCTCGGCCACGCTAACGTAGCGCAGAAGCACACACCCCACCCAGGAAACGGTGCGCGTATCTCCCTCACGCGCCCCCACACTTCTCAGAACTCAGGTTCGCGCCCGATTCCAGACTCCGAGCTACCGCGGCGTTTTCTTCTCACGTATCCGTCAACACGGCCGCGGCCAATCACAGCCTGGGTGCTGGCCTATTGGCTGTCTGTCCACCAATCCGAAGAGACGCATGGTCCGCAAGGTCGCAGGGCTGGCGTCACAACACTACTCCCGCCGCGGGCTCGCCTCCGTAGCTTTCCCCGGTCCCGTGCGTGCGAGCGCGCCCGCTCGGCGCTAGCCAATGGGAGCGCCGTCTTGGGGAGACGCGCCCGAAGAAACCTTGAGCGTGCTCGCCTCCGCGCTCGTCGCCCCGGCCCCGCCCCCGCGCGCCGTCCGTGCGGTCCCCACCGGCCGCCGTAGCCGGAACTGCTGCTGAGCGCGGCGGGCCGGCTTCTCGAGGCTGAGCGGCGGCAGCATCGGTACCCGCAGTCCCCTCAGCCGCCCGCCGGCCCGCGGAGGGGACGTAAAGGGTCGAGCGCCGGTCGGCCAGCTGCTTCCGAGGCGGACGACCAGCCCGGCGTCGCGGCCTCACTGCAGCCGGCCCTCGGGTGCCGGGGCTGCCCGGCCCGGCTGGTTCTGCGGGCGCCCGGGGAGGCCCCGGGAAGCCAGGCTGCCGCCCGGCGTTGATGAAAAAGGTGACTGAGGCTGGGCGCTGGGGCTGTCATGGCGAGGCCCGGACTGGGAGTCCTGTCGGGCGGCGCGGGAGAGCGCGGCGGGGCGTCGCTGCTACAGCGCCCGGTGCAGCCAGAACTGGCCTCAGGGCGAGGAGGCTTCTGCTCCCCCATCCCGAGACGCTAGCCGGTGCGGGGGGAAGACTGCGCCTCTGAAAACGATCAGGTCCCGTTGGGGGTTCTCGCGAAAAGGAGGCCATCCCCGTGCTTGTTGGCCCTCAGGGAGAGGTCTGGACGGCGCCGGTCCTTTGAGTGGCGAACAGGGCGTCCCCGCGCTCGGACGGCGTCCTCGGTGTGGTGGCCGAGTTTGTTTCGCTTCGGTCCCAGGTGGCCTGCGGGCGGGCCGGTCCCTGCGCGGCGGGATCCTCTACTTTCTAGCCCGAGAGAGGCCTCTGGGGATTTGGGTGCGTCGAAAGGGGCGGACTGAGGACGCAGAGGGAGACGTCCTCTGCCACGGCGTCCCTGAAGTTGGGGTGTCTGTCGTGGGTGGTGTTTGTTCTTTGGCAGCATTTTTAAAGTGATTCCCAAGATGAGTTCCAAGAGGAGAGAGCGGCCACGGATCAGTGTGTGTGATCTGTGCCTCGGGGTGGGCGCATTCTTGCGGCTTTTAACCTGTTTTCCCATGTCTCGGAAAGAGGGGTCCTCGTCCGCGTCCCTGTGTTCGATGGTCAGTGCGGGTGCCTCGGCCGAGCGTTCTCTGCGGTGGAAACGTTCCGCTCCTCAATAGCCGTGCTGAACGCAGGCTCACCGTCTGTTGAGGAGCGGAATATGGAGCGTTTTCTGCTTCCTCACACGTGCCCGTCCCTGTTTCTGGGCTCAAGCTGCTGGTGTGTACCTGATTCTCTGAGTTTATTTTTGAGCGCTCTGCTTTCTGGGCTGCGTCTTTAGTCACTGCATTTCGTTGTTGACGTTTTGCGGGGCAGGGGGTAGCAAAGGTAATGCAAGAGTTTTATTAGTTGTTGTCAAGAGCTTTCACAGCATTGTCTGGTGCCGCTTCTTGCCCTTGGACCCGGACATACCTGGTCTGTCATTTTCCCAGGTGGTTCCAACCTGCTCCATGCAACAGGCTCCTTTGTTGCAAAAGCACTTTTAACTGGTAAATCCCCTCAGCAGCTCGCCTCTCCCACCCTGGGAAGAAGACTCCCGGAGACCCGGAGCTGATTATTCTTGATGTCTGTTTTAAAATAAGCAGGCGTCCGGCGGCATTGGGCCACCATGGAGTTCCCCGTGCGGCCAGGGGAGCCCGCGCTTCTCCGGTCCCGGGGTGGATCTGGCCTCCTCCGCCCTCCTCCAGGGCCAGCTCTGGGGGCCGGCGCGCCGGGCAGGTGCGCGGGACCCGGGAGCCCCGCGCGTTTCGTGGGGCGGGGAGGGGGTGGGACGAGGGGCGAGGGCTGAGGCTGCGGCCCGGCCGGCCGAGGCGGCGCAGGGAGCGAGGCCGGCGCGCTGGGCCAGGCCATGAGCCGCAGCCCCGCCGGGTAGGTGGCAGCGGGCGGGGCGGCGGCCGGGACCCGCAGCCGTGCCCTGACCCGCGCCCGCGACGGGGCTCCCATAGACCCCGGGGCCGGGGCTGGGGCCGGGGCGGAGGCCGGGCAGAGTAGGGTAGGGTAGGGTCCGCCGAGCTGTCGCGCCCTCCCGCCGCCGGCTCGGGCGTCTGGACGCGGGACTCGGCCAGGGGGCGTCCGGGGAGGCCCGGCAGGGTCCTGGGCCTGCGGGCAGGGCCGGGGGCGGCGGCGCGGGGGCGAAAGGGGCCGCGGCGGGCTCGGGCGGGCTCGGGCGGGCCGGGCCGAGCCGCCGAGAGGGGATTTGGAACAAACAACGGCGGCCATGTTGAGAGCGCGTCGGGGCCGCTAAACTTCCCGGCCTGCGCCCGCCTCACCGACTGCCTCCCCTCTCCCGGCCGCAGGATGACAGTGAAGTTGGGCGACGGCGGCAGCGGGGAGGACGGGCTCAAGAAGCTGGGTAAGCGGGCGGCCGATGAGGAGTCCCTGGAAGGTGAAGGGGCCGGCGGCGCAGACGCGGCCGAGGAGAGCAGCGGCACAAAGAGGGACGAGAAGACCCCCCGGGCCGGCGCCGACGGCACCCCCGCGCCCCCCAGCGCGCCGCAGGCGCCGTCTCCGCCTCAAGGCAGCCCCCAGGACCAGCACCACTTCCTCCGGTCCAGCGTGCGGCCGCAGAGCAAGAGGCCCAGGAAGGACCCTCCGAACGCCGTGGGGAGCGGCAACACCGGTGGTCCGGGGCCCCGCGGAAAAGGTAGGGCGGCCGGTCCCCTTGGGAGACCCCAGCCCCTCTCCAGGGTGTGCCGCGGGGGAGAGGAACCCCTTATCCCAGCCGGGCTCCACCCCAGCTCACCCATCCCGCGGCCTGCACTGAGGCCCTCACTTGGGGTGGCACTTAGCTGGGATGTGTCCCCTCTCTCCTTCGAAGAGGCTGCCACTTTTCTATATTTAAACTCTTTGAAGAGGCATCCAGTATCCTTTCTTTGGGAGAGTCAAAGAGATCCCCTAAAGCTGTTTTCTTCCCAAAGGATCATGGATGGTTTTCTATGGTGATCTGTTATAAACAGCGGACAATGGTTGAGAAAGGGGAAGAGAAGAAAATACCTGCTGTATCTCTTTTACAGACATCAGGTGGTGGAAATGCAACAAAGGCGCAGGCTTTTGAAACTCATTGGGGGAAGATGGATGAGAAACGGAGGAAGGATCCTTAGGGTCTGACTTGGACTCATTGTCCTCTCCTTCAAGTGCTCCTGGCTTGAGCGTAGGAAGGGCACAGAAGTGGGGCCCTTTGAGTTGCAACTGAGGTTTACTTCTGTACCAAAGAAAGGAAAGTGGCGAAAACGATTGTGTCCTGATGTGAACAAGCAACAGCTTGGAGTGTTTGCCATTGTATTCCGAGGGGCTGGAGAATGTTGTTACTTAGCTGGGGTCTCCACCAAGATCTTAAGAAAACTACGTGTTAGTTTTGTTTTCATGTGCCAGTACTTCATTGTTGGCTTTTATTTCTATTTCAGCCTTGTGCCTTTCCTAACACAGGTGAATGGCTCTTAGATTCTTTTTGTTTCTGACTACCTTTACAACACTGTATAAATAGCAAATATATCATCAATTTCCAGTGAGTTTCACATGAAAAAAAAATCTTTCACTTCCTTCCTTGGGAAATGTTCATTTAAATTTAGTAAATGGTCCTGGTAGTTTTAAAAAGGAAATATATTAGGAACTAATGGAGAAACTGTTTTGGAGATCGGTGCCAAATGTGTCCATTGAGCTTGCTTCTCCTGCTGCATTCTCAATCAAAGAAGGCTGGGCTCTGGAATCATGGCTTTAGTCACTGATAAAAAATTTTGTTAAAGATGTAAATATAACGTAACTTAGTTTGTTTCAGAGTTTAAAACTTGCCTCATATAAACTTACTTCAGTGTGAAAATTGCCAGTCTTGGGAAAACATTACTGGGTTTGATTGTTACTGTTTTTTTATTGCAAGTTACAGGTATGTCTAAGCTCATGTAAGCTCCACGGTGCCTTCAAAGGTTTGTTGTTTATGGTTCAGAAGCCCTGGACCTCGAGTCCAGCCAGCATTCGCCACCCCCAGGCCCCTGGCCTCCAACCTTCCTCTGCCCCTTCACCTTCTTGGAGATGCTTTTCTGTCGGGTGTCCTCACTTGTGAGACAAGCAACGAGGGCAGCTGCTTCACCCCCTTGAAGTGTGGCTGCTGAAAGGAAGTAGTGCATTGGTGTGAAAGCACTAAGACGTGTATGTGGTACCTGTGTATAAGTGAAATGCCGCCAAGACGTTGGTGCTCAGGTAGATTTTTGGCAGTCAGGTGGTGAGGGGAGGCTTGCTTTAGTTTGTATAGTTGAGAGCGGCTTGTTAAGGTGCGGAAGGTTTCCTGAGCTCCTCTCATGCTCAGGCCACTGGCACTTGTGTTCCTGCTTCTTGTCCCACTGTGTGGCTTGGAGAAGTGTGGGACTTTTCATTATGTTTTAATATTAGTAAAATGCAAATATATTAGAACTTGTGCTCCTCATGACATAGTCATTATCCCACTTTAGCAAGCAAATATATCTTTAAGCAAATAAGCTTCATAGTGGCTTTTAGGGGAGGAGTAGGAAGTGGGTCTCCTTTGCATCACAGAACTTCTCGGCCACCGTCTGCCTCGGAGCTTCCTGGGAAGGAAGGCAGCCTGTCCACTTCTCGGCCATTGTCTGCCTTGGAGCTTCCCGGGAAGGAAGGTGGCCCGTCCACTTCTCGGCCACTGTCTGCCTCGGAGCTTCCCAGGAAGGAAGGCTGCCTATCCGCTGCTGTCTGCCTTCACGTTCCTCTGTGCCTTTGGAGGCATTTCACCGTGCCCAGGACATCCCCCGCCACCAGTCTTTGGAGAGACCTCTGCTCAGTCATCACTTCCATTACCCGTCAGAAAAGAAGGCCAAGTGGTGACAGTTGCCCTGCAACACCCTTTAGCTCACCTTCCAGAATGATGCTTAGGGGAGAATTCTCTTACAATCTGGAGAAATCTGCACCTGGAGTGGTGAGCACCTGTCAGTGAGGAAATGATAATTCTTCATTTTTCAATTTTTCAGTTGAAAATGGTGTAACTTTGGTTATGCATAAGGAGTACGTAGCTCAATCACTGGCAGTTCCTTTGGTTGACTACTTAATGCCCTTGCAATTTCATTCTCAATGGGCCTGAGACCCTTACAGTGAATTTGGAAGAAAGGACTTGGGGAGAAAAGGAAAGTCTCCTTGTTTGGCTTTTCTGCACACAATTGTGTTTTCTTTCTCTGCAAAAAGAGACTCTTTTATTGACTTCAATGAAAAATACTTTTTTTCTAGTACAATTTCAAATTTAAATCTTTCTGCATTGATACAGGGATAGTAGCTGAGATTTCGTGCCTGTATGCCAGGCATCTTGCATCTCTAATTTTGCATTTAAATGAGTGGAGAAGCTGAAGTCCATTGTTCAACTCATGTGCTCAAACTAAACAGAAGGTAAGCTGCAGACCAGAAATCCCAAAACAGACATTCTTGCAGCTGTACTACACCACCCAGGTGATTCTGGGACACATTGGAGATCTGGGCTCAGAGCCGCAGAAACTGTAAGACGTCGGTCGGGAGACAGAGGCCTCACACTCCTACCTGTTTGGCCAGTTAACGGTCTGGCTGGCTCTGGGCAAGCCAGTCCGTCTTTCGGATAAAAGAAACACCTGCCTCAACCCACAAGGTGCTTAATGGGCACCTGGTACTTTTGCTGTGGAAAATGTGAGCAGCTCCAAGATTACAGGACTGCAGGAGGAGGCTACACAGGCAGGTGGGGTAGGGGCCCACCTGTGGGGTGAGTACAAGACCCAGGAATGCTCTCAAGCTGGTGTTCTGCTGGGGCAGATGGAATGTGAGAACACTGGGGGTGGAGACAGAGACCTTCTGCTTATTTGGTCCCCTCACTCATCTCAAAGAACTTCAGTTCCATCAAGGATGGGAAAACGCACCATCTCCAAAACAGGGTAGTGTAGTCTGAAGTGACAGTTGTTTCTGTGTAAGAAGCAGTAAACGACGGTGCAGAATTTACTCTTCCTTATATTTTGTATAATCTGTGGCCTGCCTGTAGTTTCTAGATGTTTCAAAAAGATGTCTTATGAAAGATTGTACCTGTAGTCCCAGCTACTCAGGAGGCTGAGGTGGGAGGATCACTGGAACCTGGGAGTTGGAGGCTGCAGTGAGCTATGGACGCTGTGCTCCAGTCTGGGTGATGCAGCAAGACCCTATTTCAAAAACAAAACTAAAAATAAAGTAGAGAAGGCAACATTTGAACATTGGTTTGAAGGCTGAGCTGATTTGCAAATACCTGTATACTTTTGATATTAAAACTCATTTCTGTTGTGAAGTTGTGTAATGAAGTATATGTTCAGATTTTCATTTTTGTGTTTTATTTTAGGCTATATGAGGATATCAAGACAGCAGAGAGATTATTCCCGATAGCAAAGTCAGAATGTGAAAATTAGCATTGTTGTATAAAGTGGTGTATGGAAGCTCTTTGTCACATGAAGTAACAACAGCATTTTTAACACTAAAGAACCACATTAGAAACACCAGAAAAAGGATTCATTCCCAGGAGTTTGTAGTTTAGTTGGGATATCTTGACTTGCCTACAGGATGCAATTAGAAAACCTGATGATATTTGATGCAGAGGGCATATGCTTTTACAGAAACAGTGGAGTTCTAGTTGTGTTTCTCTCAAATATTTGTGGGAGGAAAGGAAGAAACTTCGAGAGAGAGAGCACTGGTCAGAGGATGCAGGAGGACCCTGAGCCTTGCAGTTACTGAGGATGGGAGTCCCAGCAGAGAAGGGGCCAGGATGCGTGACTCCAGGGGCCGTCCTGGAGACCACCAGGTTTCAGGTCAGCTTCAGAACCTGCAAGAGGACATGGCGAAGTCCGGCGACCCTGACCAGGGCTCTTGCAGGCACGCCTGGAGTATGGACCGGATCTTTAGAGTGATAGGACAATGCGAGGTTGGGAGGAGTCCCTGTTTGCTCACTGACTGCCTGTCGTATAGAATGGAGTGGCAGCACTGCGTGTGCATGACGATGGGGCTGGATAGGGGAGGCTCAGGACTCAACTGCTGAGGTGACACCTTGCCTGTGACTTGGCTTCCTTGAAGGATACCCCCGTGTGACCTTGGTGGAGATGGTGTCCACGAAGCCCTGAACCAAAATTGCATCTCCAAGACCAAAGCTGCCGGCACCAGCCTCTGATGTGATGTCCTGTGTTAGGAGAGGTGCGGAATGCCTCAGGAGACGTGGAGGTGGATGAGTGGGACCTCTGCAGTTTCTGTACCATGCTTGGCCTCCAGGGAAGAGTCCCTGCTCTCTTATGCTGCAGACGTAGGCCTTGAGGACGCTTCCCTGTGCCGGAGATGCTCTTCCATGAGCGGGCTCGCCAGTGTCTTTCTAGCTGAGAATGAATGAAGCTTGGAGGAGATGCATGTATTCACTATGGTCCTCTCGCCTCTAGACCAGCCACTGACTCCCTCACAGTTAGTTGGCCTGCTGTGATTCTTGATTTTACTGTTCCTGACCCTCAGAAGGAAGTTCACCAAACCGCAAAAAGAGTGCTCCAGGACAGTGAATGGGTGTTACAGACGATGGCAGGGTGTCACTGGGCTTTTGTGTCTGACAGAGACAGCTTCCAAAGGCCCAGCTCTGGCTGCCTATTAGCCACGTGCCTTTGGGCGAGTCATTTAACTTATCACCTTTCACAGGCTGAGGGAGGGACCTTGAGGTCGGTGTCCTCCACTACAACCCTGGTCCTCCAGCCCTGTGCATGGGAAACAGCTGGGTTTGGAGTGAGAAGCCTGCATGGTTCTCACTGCCTGGTGACTTTGGGGCTTTTATAGCCTCAGTTTCCCCATTTCTTTTTTTTTTAACCACATAATGCTACTAATAACTTCTGAAAGTTTCCCCATTTCTAAAATGGAGATAACTACACATTATGAGGACAGGCAGAAGCAGGGCATTTGAATGCATTTTAAAAGTGCTGTTTAAATATAGCTTCTGTTATTTCCAGGCCTGCTGGGCAGTGAGTAGGTGTGTGGCTTTTTGGGTGACCTACTCAGCCCATGTCTCAGCTTCCCCAGTTGAAAGATATGCATAATTTTGTCATCTTAAGGTGATACGAAGGAGTGCAGGTGGTGGCATTCCAGGCCAACCCAGGACGTGTGATGGGGAAGAGGACACGTTGCAAAGAGCAGGTGGTCCAGCCTATCAGAAGCTAGATGGAGGGGCCGGCAACTGGGAGGGTGCACTGGGGCCGCATGGCTACGCCCTCATAGCACTGCACAGCGGGCTGTAGCAGATGCTAGGGATTTGGGAGACCCAAGAGAGGGCTGTTGAAATCGTCTTACTTGGGCAGCACAGAGCTGGCTTGGGAACCCTGGTGCAGATGGGAAGGGGAAGGCAGGTGGTAGGCAGTGTGGCCGCTGGAGAACTGTGGTACTGACCGGGCTGAGTGAAAGGCGGGTTCTGTTTGGGAGGGCCTGGGTCCTAGTGGCCTGGGGTGTGCTGTCTGGGGCTGCTGTGGGGCAAAGGGAGCATGGAGAGGCCCTTTATCTGGGCTCCATGGGACCCTGTGCTGTCATGGCGCACTTGCCGTGTGTGAGTCCTAGAACCAGGCTTGGGCGTGGGAAAGTCCCACACAATTCTTGCTTTCAAAGAGCTCACTGTTGGCTGGGTGCAGTAGCTCACACCTGTAATCCCAGCACTTTGGGCGGCCAAGGCGGGTGGATCACAAGGTCAGGAGTTGTCTGGCCTACCTGCCTGGCCAAGATGGTGAAACCCCATCACTACTAAAGATACAAAAATTAGCTGGGCATGATGGTGGGCACCCAGTAGGCTGAGGCAGGAGAATCGCTTGAACCCAGGAGCTGGAGGTTGCAGTGAGCTGAGCTCACACCATTGCACTCCAGCCTGTGCAGAGGAGCAAGACTCCGTCTCGAAAACACTGTCAAGGATCATGCTGTTGTACCCGCTTCCCTCCAGGCTTCTTGATGGTGCTTCTTACCGTGCAGACTATGCTCAGCCCCTGTGGTCTCAGCAACATTCACAAACAGACCTGGTTTTGGCCTTCTGCTTTTCGCTGGGCATCCTGCACCTGGAGAAGCCCCCATACCCATCCGGTTTTGTTTAGATTGTCTTCTCTTTCCATCTCTTGCCTTTCTGCTTTCATTTTTCTTGTTGCTTCTCTGTCTTCCCCTTCAATCATTACCTTCTGTTTTCATCTGAGTTTCTCTCAGCTGAGGGTGGTCCTGCCCAGGTGGTCGTCCTTATATTCTACCAGGTGTCTCTGCTCCCACTTTGTTTTCATTTTGCTTGACCTGGAGTCAGTGAGTAAGTTACAGGTCAAGCAGTGAAGCAGTTTCTGCATCTGAAATTTTAGGGATGAACCTGTGGCCACGTCAATTTCTGCTCTGAAGTTGTGGTTCTGTTTTAAAAAGCATTCCAAGTTTAGTCCGTGCACAGTGGACCATGCCTGTAATCCTAGCACTTTGGGAGGCTGAAGTGGGCAGATTGTCTGCGCTCAGGAGTTTGAGACCAGCCTGAGCAACATGGTGAAATCCTGTCCCTGATAAAGTACAAAAAATTAGCCAGGCATGGTGGTGTGGGCCTGTAATCTCAGCTACATGAGAGGCTGAGGTGCCAGAATTATGTGAAAGGACCCAGAGGCAGAGGGTGCAGTGAGCCAAGATTGCCCCACTGCACTCCAGCCTCGGTGCAGAGCAAAACTGCCTATCCAACACCACCGAAATGGAATAGAATAAAAAGTCTAGGATAATGGGCACCAAATATTAGAAAAGGTTACTGGGGGTGATTGGCTTTCTTTTCTGTTTTTTGGGTTTTATAATCTGTTTTGTTTTGCAAAGACAAGGTCTCCCTGTGTTGCTCAGGCTAATCTTGAACTCATGAGCTCAGGCAGTCTTCCTGCCTCAGCTACCCAGGTGTACGCCACCAGGCTGGGGAATCTGCTTTTATTTTACTTTATTTTTTTAAGACAGTCTCTTGCTCTGTTGCCTAGGCTGGAGTGTAGTGCCTTGATGTTTGCTCACTGTAACCTCTGCCTCCCAGGTTCAAGTGATTCTTCTGTCTCAGCCTCCTGAGTATCAGGGATTATAGGCGTGCACCACCATGCCTGGTTATTTTTGTATATTTAGTAGAGATGGGGTTTCACATTGTTGGCCAGGCTGATCTCGAATTCCTGACATCAAGTGATCCACTCGCCTTGGTCTCCCAAGGTAGCTGGGATTACAGGCGCCCACCACCTGACTAATTTTTGTATTTTTAGTAGAAATGGGGTATCACCATGTTGGCCAGGCTGGTTTCGAACTCCCAACCTCAGGTCTGCCTTCTTTTCTGAACATTGATCTTGATCTGCTTTTCTCTACTGAGGATGTGTCATTTCTAAAACAACAGAAGGAAAGGGCAAGCCCCTTGCACCAGCCTTGGGCTGCTGGGAGGTGGCCTGTTCTCTGAGGATTAGGTGCCACTTTACGAGCCTCGTCAGAGCCACCTTTACTGTTGTGCCTTCTTTTCTTGTCTCAGGGGAGCTTTTGCCTCCTTTCCACCTCTGAGAGCTCGTCCAGCTCAGACACTTCATTCTGTTAGCCTTTACTGTTTCATTCTCTTTGTCTTGGATCACCAGTGTTGTGATCCAGTAAAATCTCACAAAATTTAGCAAGACATCTGGATTATAGAATTTTAGGAAACTTATGTCTGTTACTTTTTCGAATATACCTAATGCCAGCATGGGCTAGCAAAAATAAACCTGATATGTAACGGCAGGACTGGTTAGCAAGTTGTGGTCTTGGAAGAAGAGAGTTTAGTGAGTGTTTCTTAGGAACCTGTAAATGGCTCTGAAAGCCTTTGTTGTGGGTGGTGCAGAGGTGGACAGGCAGTCCTTCCTGAAATGACTCCACGTGAGGAATTACAGGCTCCTAGTGAAGCAGAGCGCCTTGTATTTAACAGTTATGTTTTAAATGGCATCTGTAACCTGCCCTTCAACTTGGGAAGCACTAGGTTCTTGGGGGACACCAGGTTCATTAGGTCCCGGTTTGTTGAGGAATGGACAGGGCCAGATAACATGTGAAGTATTTCATGAGCCTGGTTTGTAGCACAGAGCGTACCTGGGTTTTGTTTCTTTTGTGTCTGCAGGATGGGAATGGAGCAGCTGGAAAGCAGCCTGAGTGGGACACACTTGGAACTCATTTTTGATTCCATGGCAGTGTGCTCTCGGCTGTGAATGCTGGACATTCAGGTGCAGCACCGTCTGGCAGCTCTCTCTGCAATGATGGCCACATGTGGCCATTGACTACCAGAAATGGGGCCGGTGGGACTGAGAGGCTATTTTTTCTTTAAAAAAAATTTTTTTTAAGCGTGAATCTCTGTTACACAGGCTGGTGTGCAATGAATGGTGTGATCTTGCCTCACTGCAACCTCTGCCTCCGAATTTGGAGGCAGACCCCTACCGGGGGAGGTACTGAGCTCCCAGCCTGCATGTGGCTGCCCAGGCCGGGCCCTTTTCTCGGTCAACCAAGAAGTGGATCTGGACGGAAAAGCCCGTGATTGTCTGATTAGGAAAGCATCTTAACAGTAATCTATATCTGCTTGGATTTTGCTTTCTTTCTTTTCTTTTTTTTGGAGGGGGGAGACATTCTGGCTGGAGCATAATGATGTGATCTCAGCTCACTGCAACCTCCATTACCTGGGTTCAAGCAATTTTCCTGCCTCAGCCTCCCGAGTAGCTAGGACTACAGGCACGTGCCATTACACCCAGCTAGTTTTTTTTTGTATTTTTAGTAGAGATGGGATTTCACCATATTGGCCGGGATGGTCTCACTCTCTTGACCTCATGATCCGCCTGCCTCAGTCTCCAAAGTGCTGGGACTACAGGCATGAGCCACCGCGCCCCACCCCACCCCAGGTATAATTTTTATATCTTTAGTAGAGATACGGGGTTTCATCATGTTGGGCGGGCTGGTCTCTAACTTTTGGCCTCAAGTGATCCGCCCGCCTTGGCTTCCCAAAGTGCTGGGATTACAGGAGTGAGCTACCGTGCCCAGCCAGCTTTTGCTTTTTAAAGCATTTTTGTTCAGAGTTTGAAGATGTCCCAGCATTTTATGGTCCTAATGTTTCATAAAAAGAGAACCCTGGTTATCACAGGGATATGCTGACAGTTCCCACTCCCCCTGCGAGGAGGAACTGAGATGGGTGGGAGGAGTGTGTTAGGCCATGAAAACTCTTTATATGTGGTCTTTGACTCCTGCCACATGGCTGGAGGAGCCTCGGGTTCTCGGTCCACAGCTGGGGAGTGAAGCCTCCTTAGGCCTTCTTGGGTTTTTTCCTCCTCCTGGCCTGGTCTCAGGACTCTGCTTGAGCTCAGGAACTGATGCTGTGATAGGATTTGCAAGGTTACCAGGCTTTTCTCAGGACACCACATTTTATTGGTGGACATTGAGGATAAAGAGTTTTCAGACTAAAGATTCTTAGGCATTAAATGGTTCAAATTCTGAAGTACTGATTATATCTAAAAGAAGGTAATCTTTTACACACATTTAAATGTTTTCTTGAGGTTGAGTCTCAGCCTAATTATTTGAAAAGATGGTAAGAATATTTCAGCCAGAAACCTCATTTGTAAAAGAAACACTCATGAAATGTGATGTGCGGCTTCAGTTTGCGGAGGGAAGGGATCTGTGTGCATTGTGGACAGTGTGTCTTAGGCTACAGCATCACCATGCTGTTACATGGTTCCACATAAATTCTTGCTCCTTTTCTAACTAAAAACATTCGAGAGTCATTTGGCCAGGTAAGCATCCTGGCAGTCCTGAGCAGCCTTGCTGGCACCCTGGTCCTGGGTGCTGCCTGCCAGTGTCCTTGGTTGAGGATTGTGGAATGGGACCTCGGGACGGTGGGCCCTTCCCTCCCTGAGGCCCTCTGCCCTGCCCGGCCCACCAGCTTTCTGGAACAGATCACTGTACAGTGCTTTCTCTCCAAGGAGCCGAAGGTGGCGGATCATCATCTGGAAATGTGTCTGGGGTTGCCCCTGCTGCCCCTACAGGGGCCTCGCGCTCCTCCTCCCGGAACTTAGGGTCTTCTGGTGGTGAGAAGGAAGAAGGGAAAAAGGTCCGGCGGCAGTGGGAGTCGTGGAGCACAGAGGACAAGAACACCTTCTTCGAGGGGCTGTATGAGGTGAGTGGGCCGTGGAGGCGTGGCCAGGTGGCCAGGGTGTCCCTCCTGGAGCCCTGTGCTTCCCCTCCGCTGTTATATTCTAGAATGCAGGTTCCTGGGGACCACAGTGGCTGAGGTGGGTGTGGGTCCCAGGCCTTGCCCACTGACCTTGGATGTTTATCTCCTCATTGAGATTTTAGAAGCTATTACTGGTGAGGTGACTAGGAGGAGGTGTTTTCGTGTGTTTCTTTCATTTCCTTTCGGAGATTCTCACCCCTTGTCTCTCAAAGATGTTCTTGACTGAAGGCCCTCTTCTCTCAGGGCCTTCCATTTGTGCTGATTTAGGAGGGATGGCCTCTTAGGGGAGGCACAAGAGGATGCTTGCCTTGGGGGTCGGCGTAGCTGAGAAACCTAGCAAGATGTTGCGCTGACTTGGGACAAAACAAAGTCCTAAAAGTAGAAGCCACTCCCTGATGCCACTGTCCAGTGAATGGCCATGCTCCCTGTGGGTCAGTTGCACCTGCATGTTTTATTTTCTAAATCCTTGTAATTATTGTGTGCATACTTTTAACGCTGATTGCGTTTTTCATGGTGTTTCATAGTTCTTTTGCTCTGTATTTCTTTTAACGCTGTAAATATTCTCCTTGCCTGTGTGCTCAGTGTGTGCTTTTGTAAAAACACTGTATTGGATCACAGCCATGGTCAAAGTGGATGTACTGTCTGCGGCTGATGCCACTGCTGTGGCACAGTTGAAGAGCTGCACCAGACAGGGTGCCCTCGAGGCCCCAGCCAGCCTCTTCTCTGCTTGGCCATTCCTGTGGGGTTAAGGACAACTAGGGTTCTTCCAGATTCTGCTGTTGTAAGTAGCGCCGTGGTGAACATCTGTGTGCGCGTTTCATATTTTAGACTACCTCTTTGGCATACAGTATTAGAAGTAGGTTTGTGATCAGTGAGCCTTGTTCTTTTTTTTTTGTAGATGAGTCTCACTCTGTCACCCAGGTTGGAGTGCAGTGACGCGATCTCGGCTCGCTGCAACCTCTGCCTCCCTGGTTCAAGCAATTCTCCTGCCTCGGCGTCCTGAGTAGCTGGGACGACAGGTGCCCACCACCACACCTGACTAAATTTTTGTATTTTAGTAGAGACGGGGTTTCACCGTGTTGCCCAGGCTGGTCTCGAACTCCAGCTCAGGCAGTCTGCCTGCCTCTGCCTCCCAAGAGCCTTGTTCTTTTAACAGCTAATTAATTGGGGTGATGGAGAAGTCCTGCCAAGCCTGGGAAGCAGGATACTCAAGAAAGGAATGGAGCTTCTGGAATTTAAACCGCGAGGTGTTCAGAGACACATCAGAAAAGGAGACACTTCTAAATGTGGGTGTGAGACTTGACTGCAGTGCATGTCCTGGCCAGGGCTGCTCCCGCCTGGGCTGCAGGTTGGGTTCTGCCCCAGCCAGGTGGACGGGACTGCCTTATTAGTGTGGCTTGACTCTGAATGTCCAAAGAGAAGTGTGCATGAGTCCCATTTCAGTAGATGTGAAGTCATTTAGACAAATTCCTGTGTTCCTTTTCTTCCCTTTGAAGGTTCTCGAGTATAGGAAGGAGGCTGTTTTTGTGTAGATTCTAGCCCCAAATTGTGCCTTTAAGCTGTTTGTTGGGCTTGGAGGACCTGCAGTTCCTGAAATGTTTTCAGAATCAGCAACAATTGCTGATTCTTGCCTGAAACAGTTACTCCTGTGGTGTAGCCCTTCCTCCTTGTTGAGACTGTAGCCTCTGCAAGAGGTCCTGGCTACCCGGGAAAAGGAGACATCGTTGTCCATTAAAAACAGAGGAGGAGGTCCTTGTTAATGACCCACCCTTTTGCTTTACTCAAGCAATTTATTTTGTTTCCTTCCCATTGGGTTAAGCTGCCCATTGGAGTTTTTCTGCCAGGTAGATGCTTGTTTTGAGGGGTTCTGGAATGCTGAATTAGTAATAATAATTAATAATTGGCTGTTCTGACCACGTAATGGTTTCTGCTATGGGTTTTCTGTATCTGTTTGTGAGAGAGAGCGAGGGCAAGGGAGAGGATGTGGTTTTGTTTTTGTTTTTGTTTTGAGATGGAGTTTCTTCCTCCCCCCCCTTTATTTATTTATTTTTTTTCCATGGAATGGAAATGAGATGGCATTTTGTTCTTGCCCAGGCTAGAGTGTAGTGGCACAGTCTCGGCTCACTACAACCTCTGCCTCCCAGGTTAAAGCGATTCTTCTGCCTCAGCCTCCCCAGTAGCTGGGATTACAGGTTCCCGCCACCACGCCCAGCTAATTTTTGTATTTTTAGTAGAGACCAGTTTTCACCATGTGGGTCAGGCTGGTCTCGAACTCCTGACCTCAGGTGATCCACCTGCTTCAGCCTCCTAAAGTGCTGGGATGACAGGCGTGAGCCGCAATGCCCGGCCCAACATGTTTTATTTCTGCATTGTGTGTCTCAGCAAAACTAGGTGGGCCTCTGGTGGGGTCTTGATGTATGGCTGACTGGCCAGTGGCCGTGTGACCGTGAACCCTAGCTGTGGGGTAACAGTGACTGGGCACAGGCCTCTGAGGAGTACAGCTCCCCCCATGTTGTCATGGCCACCGCTGCCTTTTTGATGCCTCCTTGGGAGGGTTGCAGCAAGGCTGGCTGGGGCCTGACTGGATGCAGGGATTCCTCTGCCGTCACCGGGCCTCAGTTGGTCACCCTTGATCATAGGCCGAATTCTATCCTTCAGCTGCGCTCCAGGTGAGAGTGCTGCCCCTGCCCACCCTAATTTGGGCAGTGCTGGGCATGCTCGGATGGTCCCCTGTCCAGTTACGGCATGTCTAGACTTCCCTGTAGCCAGGGAGGACATTCACCTGTGGCGGTACACTTGCTTCCTTCCTCTGAATACCCTTCCATTTCCGTGGCAGATCTGCACAGACCCATCCCTGACTTCATTTCATGTTCCTGTTCCTGCTTATATCCGTCCATTGTCCATGCGTGTTTTTTCTATACAGTTACTGATTTCCTACCTGACAGCCACACAGCCAACATCCTGTGCTTCTTTCTCACTGTCTGCAGAATGGCTGCAGTCTTGGCTCTGGCCTCTGTGCTTCATGGTACTCCCCTTTGCTGTCCCCACCTATGCCTTCCCCATCTCTGTGCAGGCAGCCGGGGGCATCCTCATCCTGTTACCATCTCCATGGCTCTGTGGACACTGCAGGTTTCTATCCCTTTACCCCAGACAGCTTTCTGATACTTTCAGTCCTGCTTCTCTTTTGTTGTTGCTGTTAGCATCTATATATCTGGTTCCTGACTCAGGACAGAGCACTCTCGCCACACTGGGAATACGGAAAAGATTCTGCACAGTGGGGCTTGCAGCCTTGGAGACACATGGCAGGTGCAGCGCAGTTGCCCCAGGACTTCAGGAGGCAGCAGAGGCTGAGGACATGCGTTCTCAGGAAACCTCTGAGCAGATGGCCTGGCAGTGACATGCAGGGGCCATCAGTTTGCTTCATCATGGTTCTCACTGAGGCCCAGCGAAGGTGGGGAGGGCTGAGCCTGCCTGGACCCGGGAGGAAGGCCCTTCACACTCTGCTTCATCTCTTTATGCTTTACCTGCCATTCCTTTAGAAAACAATGAACTAGTTTTACTTCTTCTAAAGTGTTTAGTTTTTCATTTTATTTTTGCACCAGGGCCAGCCTTCCAGCCCCACCCTCCAGCCCACAGCAACTTCTCTTCACCTCCCTCAGCCCCTGTGTTCCCAGGAGTTACAGACCCTAAAATGTGTAAATGTGTCCATCACAATGCCACCTCCCTGCCCCCTGGCTCACCTCTCAGTCCCCCAGCTGCCAAGAGGCCTCTGAGGTAGACCGGGTTGGGGGCCAGCACCCCAACAGTCCCCAGGTTCTAATTTCCCTGAGGACCCCACTTCCTAGTTACTACCCCTTGCCCCCCATCGTCGTGTTTTTTATTTTTTTAATTTAAAAGACATCATTTTTTTTAGTCAGTCTTGCTTTGTCACCGAGGCTGGAGTGCAGGAGTGCCGTCTTAGCTCACTACAGCCTTGACTTCCTGGGCTTAAGTGATGATCCTCCTGCCGCAGCCTTTTGAGTAGCTAGAACTACGGGCATGTTTCACCATGCCTGACTAATTTTTAGGTTTTTTGTGGAGATAGGGTCTCACTATGTTGCCCAAACTGGTCTCAAACTCCTGGGCTCAAGCAGTTCTCCCGCCTCGGCCTCCCAGAGTGCTGGGATTACAGGCGTGAGCCACCACCTGGCTCCCTTAACTTTTCATTTTGAAACATTTCAGACTTTTAAAAAGTTGCAAAAACAGTACAAAGCAGGTCCCCTCCACCCTGCCTCCACAGCATTAGGGCAGCCACGCTGTGAGGATGTGAGCACAGACACGGCCCTGCCTGCTCATCTGCAGGTGGGATTCAGATTACCAAGGGTCCCACTCATGTCCAGACTGGTCAAGATGCTGCACTGTACTCAGCTGCCCTAACTCCTCAGTCTCATGTAACCTGGGACAGCTTCTGGGTGTTTGTTTGCATGGTTTCTGTCTTTGATGACCTCGATACTTGTAGAGACTCACAGCCTGTTGGTTGGTTGAATGTCCCTTGTGTCAGTTAGGATTGATGTGCAGTTTCCTCATGATTCTGTCTTATGTTACGCATTTCCATCAATAATTCCGCAACAGTGATACCGCATCCGCCTTGGCACATCCAGTGGCCGGCCCCTGGTGGTCTTTCCGCCTCTGTCCTGGTGGTGGTTTGCCTTGGTTGCTGCACTCAGGTGGCCTCCACCAGGTCTCACCACGGTGGATCATGGCTTGCCTTTGAAGCTATGTAAATGCCATGGTTTTCATCATTCTTTGCTCCCACTGATTTTGGCAACCATTGCTGTCTCTTCCCTGAAGCAGTGGTTACTGTGGTGTTTGCTCACAATGAGGACCTTCTGTTTCCGTTACTCTTTCCACATTTGCTGATTGGGAGTCCTGTGCCAAAAAGATGTGCCTTCTCCCCACATGTGTATTCTGTTATTTACACTCATGTAGACTTGGGGGTATTGGCTTTATTCTGGGGGATCATAATCCATCATGCCGTTGTTGGCTTTCTGGCCCTATTAGTTCCCCGTTTGGCCACTGGGAGTCTCAGGCTGGCTCCTGCATCCTCTCGACATGTCCCTGTTGCCCGTCAGCGTGTTTTCATTTGCTGGTGCTGCCAGGCATTCCAGACACACTGGCTGCTCACAGCTCTGCAGTCAGCTGTTTTTCCTGGGAGCCCTGCTTCCTTTTGCAAAGTGATACTTAGAAACCAAGACCTTGGCTCTAGGAGTGCTTGTTGCTGCTGAGCCCTTCCAGTTCTTTAGAAGCTTGACTTTGATGAGGTGATCAAACACTTGGTTCTCTTGTGGCAGTGGCTGAAACAGCACTGAGGTGACGCTGTTCTCTGGAACACAAGTTCTCTTCTGAAAATCTAAGTCACGCTCAGCTTTTGCACAGAAGCTTCAGAGAAGTGTTGGCCTCCAGGTATAATCACTATATTCTGTGTGGTTCACTTACTAAATGTTCACGTTTGCTGTGCTTGTTTAAATATGGACTCTTTTTCTTAGGATTGAAGCAGTGAAGGTGTTTCTGAGCTGTTCTTCAAGATGCCGTAACTGCTACATGGCTTCTCTTGTCTTCCAGAGCTTTTCTTCAAGGAGGTGTCTCATTTCATGGTCTCTAAAAAACTCTAGCCATTAAGCATTTGTCCAAGTGCTGAGCTTTATGCCTCTCCTGTCTGGGGTACTTGCCTCTTTGGTATCCGTGTGCTCTGATCGTTCTGTGAACTGGTTCCATTGCTCCTTTATCCTGATTAAAACCTAAGGTTCCAGGGAATCAAAGTTGAAGTTCATACACAGATAAGAGCTGGGAAGGGCAGCTTGCTTGTTCATAGCCTGCCTCTTTTCTCCTTTCTGGGAGCCTTGGAAAGGGTCCTCCTCACACAGAAAGCTGCATTGTTTTAACCCCTCCACTTTTATCATGGAATTATTTTCCAGCATGGGAAGGACTTTGAAGCGATTCAGAACAACATTGCACTGAAGTACAAGAAGAAAGGCAAGCCAGCGAGCATGGTGAAGAACAAGGAGCAGGTCCGCCACTTCTACTACCGCACCTGGCACAAGATCACCAAATACATCGACTTTGACCACGGTGAGTGCTCCACGGCCCAGGCTCGGGGGTGCTCACGGGCAGGGCCGGCTTTCGCTCAGAGCACAGCTTCCAGCAAGCCCGCCGGACCTGCTCCCTGGCATTTTCTCACCAGCTGCTTGGCTCCTCACCTTGCAGCATTTGGCTGATCATGTACCATCTAACTCGGTCAAACCAAATTGCCAGGAAGCAGCCCACATCCCAGGCTCCGGGGTTCTTTCCACTGCTTTTCTGAGCTGTGGTTTGTGTGTTTCCAGTGACTCTGAGTGTGCATGAGTTCTGGGTCCCTGGCTTACCTAGAACCTGTGGTCTCCACTACAGATGATGGCACTGTGGTCCAGCAAGGGGCTTGGGCTGTAGGCACCGTGCCTGGTTCTGGTCTTCCTAGGGGACGGCCAGCCTTCCCCGGTTTCTTGCTGTCTGTACTGGGACCCAGGTCTGTGCAGGCCCTTCTTCTTTCATGGGACCAAGTCGTCCCCAGGTATGATTCTGGCTCTGGCTCAGAGCACCCTTTGGCTGCTGATGGCTTCTCCAGGCGATGCTTCGTGCATCACCGTCTTTGCTTTCGGGAGGCTCAGCCGCCTCCTGCCTGTGCCTATTAGAACCACCTCTCCAGCAGCGTCCCTGTGCTGGGCCCTACTCTTCCAGCAGCTTCATGCACAGCATGGTCCTTCCAGATGCACCCCTGGGCTCCCCGCTGCCTTCTGACCCTTCTTTCAGATGTCTTGTGTTCCCACCCAGGGTACCTGGACTGTGGTTATGCTGCCACTCCTTGTGTCCTTGCCTGTGCCTTGTGGTCTCCTAAAGTCCCTCACCTTGGCCATTCCCTGTTGTGTGCTCTGGGCAGATTATGGTATCTTGATCATGGTGCATTGGCATTGCCCAGAGCTTTGGGACGAGCCAGTACCCAGCTCCCCTGGGCAGATCCCTGAGGGCCGCGGATAGCCCCTGCCCACTGTGCGACTTCTCCACTGAAGAACCCCCGCTGGGAGTTGTTGCTATTTCTGGAGATCCATGGAAACAGCTGTTGGTCTCTGTAGGTTAAGGGCGCCTCCTGATTCAGGTTTGCTGCTGATGCAGCTTTGTTTGTTTGCTTTTGGTATCTGCGTGACGATTAACATAAGATTTTCTGCTGACTTCACTTGTTTATGGCACATTACCTCCATTTTGTCCTGTTCGCTACCTGTGCTGGTCTTCTCATGTCCAGCTCACTTGTTTATTTGGAATCTCAGCACTGATTGGATCCTGTTACCCAAGGCTGTTGTGGTTAATGTCAGGTTGTGGTGAGTGGCCTCGTGCCTTCCACAGTGGCACGCAGCACTGAGTTTTCACTGTCAGCCTCTTTCTGTGTCAACTGTCCTTTGCGCTCTTCGTTATTGCCTTTGTGAAAGTCAGCCCATGAGAGCGGATCTACCATCCACAATGGCTGGTCTTGAAAAGCTCTGTGTGGAGGAAGCTGGCCAGCAGTGGAGGGGACTGGGCGGCTGTTTAGTAGATGAGGTGTAGAGAGAGGGATGGGACTCCAGGAGATTCAGTCCAGAGTGCTTTGCATGAGCCACCTGCGGGCAGTGTGGGCAGTGTCTTCTGACTCTCAGGCTCCCTGCATAGACTTATCTGTTCTGAGGTTCAAGTGCACATTCTACTTGCCCACCCAGACTCTCCCGTGTCAATTTCAGAAGGCAATCGAAGCAAATGTTTCTTTTCTATTTTTGTTACCTTTCCCCGTTGTACAGCCTCCGAATCCTAAACTTCTCTGGTGTGTGGAGACGTCATTCCTCTTCGGCCCTTCTCTCCGTCTAGGGTGAAGGGATTTTGAATGCTCCCTCACACCTCTGTGGGGGTCATACCCAACACAGGTCCTTTCCCCTTCTCCGTGTGGACCCCTGTGCTTCCCTCCCTCCCTTTTCCCCTCTTCCTGATCTGCACAGCAGGCTCCTGCAGCCTTGGTGTCTCCTGTTCGTGCATCTTGGCGTGACCCCACATGACGTACCTTCTTCCTATTGAGCTCACTGTTCCCCCAGGTTCTCTGATGGCCCTGATCATCTCTCCAGCAGGGCCGCCTGCCTCCGTACTGGTGTGCAGTGGCATTGGGGCACCCGATGCTGTCTTGCCCAACAGGAGCCTGAGGCTGGAGGCCACCAGGACACTGTGAAGTGACTGGCCCCATGGACTGTCACTGTGCATCAAACAGAATGGCAGCCTTTCATGTTACATGTATTTTTAGCATGCTGTAGAGTTTTATTTTGTATTTTGAGACAGAGTCTTGCTCTGTTGCCCAGTCTGCTGTGCAGTGGCATGATCTCGGCTCACTGCAGCCTCCACCTCATGAGTTCAAGCTACTCTCATGCCTCAGCCTCCCAAGTAGCTGGGATTACAGGCATGTACCACCACACCCAGCTAATTTTATATTTTTTAATAGAGATGGGATTTCACCATGTTGCCAAGCTGATCTCAAACTCCTGAGCTCAGGCAGTCCACCTGCCTCGGCCTCCCAAAGTGCTAGGATCACAGGTGTGAGCCACCGCACCCATCCTGTGCTTTGGATTTCTGAAGAGTGCACTGTGTGCACTTTATTGTGGGTTTGTCTGACTCATCGAGTGGAATAAGACACAGAGCAGTGGCAAGCGAGGAGCGTGGACGGGGTTGATTCCACCCCGGTTTGGGAGCCATGACCTTGAGTCTGTGTTCATCTTGTTAATCTCCCTTGGTTTCCATGCACAGCCACATCTCCCTGCTGGTGTCCATTGCTCGGCACAGATTTTGTTTCACAAACTCAGTAAGTTTGGATGAGGTGAGCGTGGTTCCTGTCCCTGAATGTGGAACAAAACATGAGGTGCCACCTAGGAGGTTGTGGGGTCAGGCAGGGCACCAGGGATGCCTCCCAGAAGCCCTGCTTTGTCCCAGGGTCCCACCTGCCTGGGGGCCCCTTGTCTGCACTGTCTTGCTCCTGGTACTATTTTCTTCTCTCTTTCTGGGTTGTGGGTTTTTTTGTTTTTGCCATTTCAAATAGTGGACTTTTAAAAATATATTTTAGAAATTGGGATACTATTAACCCTTTTAAAGTGTACAATTTAGTGGTTCTTAATATAAAGTTATGCAGCCATGGTCTCTCTGTAGTCGCAGAATGCGTCCATTGCACCAGGGGGAAACCCTTTGCTGGATACTGTCAGTTTGCTTCCTGTTTTCTGTGGATGTTTCTACTCTGGTCGTTTCACAGAAATGGGATCACATGCTATGTGTCCTTCTGTGCCTGGCTTCCTTCATTCAGCATAGGGTTTCAGGGTTTGTCTGTGTTGTAGCATGTGCCAGTCCTTTTTATGGCTGGATAATCTTCCATTGGGTGGATGGCCACATTTTGCTTGTCCGCTAAATAGTGGATCTTAAAGCTTCCCAAGTCATGGGCTCCTTAAAGAAAGTCTAATGAGGCCAGGTGCGGTGGCTTACGCCTGTAGTCCTTTTCCTACCTGACCCCAGGCTGTACAGATCTGTCCCGGGAGGGCACAGGTGGGTCAGGAAGGCAGCATCCTAGGTTGCAGGGCTGCTGGCCTCACCTGTGTGCAGAGATGGATGACAGGTTTAGTGCCAGTCATATCCACAGCCTCCACAAGAACCAGCTGTTTGGAGTGTTCTGTTTTCTCCTCCAGGGAACGTTTCTTCGGCCTATTAGGAGTAAATTTCTAACTCTCCACTTTGGTTTGTTTAACTTACTATTTTCAAAATTGCAAACACAGCACCATGTTCTCTACACTCTGCCCAGTGTCCCCTGTGTTTGACAGTCTGCGTGACTAAGGTACAGGGAGCAGATATAAGAAACCACGTGAGCCCGGCGTGGCTCCCAGGTCCGAGCCACGCAGCACCTCCCTGCATTCCCCTCTCTAAAGCCGCCTTTTTTTATGTCTCTCAGTGTTCTCTCGAGGCCTGAAGAAGTCTTCCCAGGAGCTGTACGGCCTGATCTGCTACGGCGAGCTGCGCAAGAAGATCGGGGGCTGTGAGTATGCCACCTGTGGGGTTGCCCGCAGCTCCTCCTGTCCTTGTCTCCTTTGGGCTGTAGTGCCCAGAGTTGCTTCTGTTTTCTCTCTGACTTTTATCCTGAAGAAATGTTAATAATAGAAGAGGTGAAGAATATGATGGCTGCCATGCTCTTTGGCTTAGATGGACCTACTGTCACTGACACTGGTTATGTTTGTTCTCTTGCCCGCTCTGTGAACGTGCACCCATGGCTGATGGCTGCCGTGCTCTTTGGCTTAGAGGGACCTGTTGCTGACATTAGCCACGTTTGTTGTCCCTCTCCATGCTCATGTGCTTGCATGCACACACGTTGTCCACATGCTTTACACTCCACTCGACTGTAAGATGTCATGCAAGCCTGGAATACCTCTGCCGGCATTACCTCAGAGCATGTTCTCCTGCATAGCCTTGATGCCGTGGTCACACCAAGACTTTTAGCATTTACCAAACAGATGCAGTAATCTTTCCTAATTTCCAGCCCATATTCAGATTTTCTAAAACATCCCAAAATATCAGTCAGGTCTTCTGTCAAGGGTCCTTGCCCTGCATGTAACTGTGGAGTCTTCCTTGGGTGTCTTTGACCTAGAGCGGCTGTACTGCATGGGCTTCTGAAACATTGCATTGGGACGTGCCCAGGCTG